>CAUYON010177464.1:0-25747 GCA_963573935.1 Arctocebus calabarensis | reverse complement strand
TTTTTTTTTTTTTTGAGACAGAGCCTCAAGCTGTCACTCTGGATAGAGTGCTGTGGCATCACAGCTCACAGCAACCTCCAATTCCTGGGCTTAAGCGAGTCTCCTGCCTCCGCCTCCCAAGTAGCTGGGACTACAGACACCCACCATATGCCCGGCCATTTTTTGGTTGCAGCCGTCATTGTTGTTTGGCCGGCCCGGGCTGGATTCGAACCCGTCAGCTCAGGTGTACGTGGCTGGCGCCTTAGCCCACTGAGCCACAGGCGCCGAGCCAAATTTTATTAGTTTTAAAGAATATAATTGGGCTACAGAGTTAATCTCTGTCAAAAAAAAAAAATCTGGAAGAGTAGATTAACATGAACAACATAGTTTGAATAGAGGAATAAACATTGGAGGGATGCTTTCTCAGATATCAAAATGTAATGCTAAAATATTGTCATATTAAAGCAGTACAGATTGGCCACTCAAAGACAGTAAGGTCCAGAAATACACCCAGAAAAAGACGAACTGTTCAATAAGTGATGTTTTGTCTGTTATGAAGAAAAATAGAGATCCCTACATTATATCATATGATAAACGCTGAAGGGGAGAGGATTTAAAAACGCTAAGTTAAACAAAGATAAGTTAACAGAAAAAAACAATTTAAGGAGACATTTTTATAACTTTGAAATAAAAAGATATATCTATATCTTTTTATATATTCGGTATACATATTTAATATAAATATTAGTAATCTAAATTAATAATATAAATATATCTATACATTAAATATGTATATTGTATGTATAAAAAGAAAATACCAATCTTGAAAAGGGCAAAAGATCATTGCTTGACTTTTGGGACCATTTATTAAGTCTGCTTGACCAGTTGCTACAGTCTTGAGAAATGATTGGTAACCATGGGGACTGGCTCCCCCCCCCAGATATCAAAATACATAGATGTTCAATTCCTGATATAAAACTATATAGTATTAGCATATAACTCACATCCCCTAGTATACTGTAAATCAACTCTAGATTACTTATAACACCTAATACAATATAAATACTATGTAAATATCTGTAATAGTGAATTATTTAGGGCTGGGGTGGGGAACTAGGTCATTAAGGGTGATCTTTTGACTGAAGTCATATTCTTTAGAGAACAAATTCTTTTATTTTTTATTAATATGTGTTTGTTCATCTTTTATATTTTATTTTAGTTTAAAAATGAACATATTTAAAATCCCAAAGAACACAATAAGTTTCAAACAAAATAATCCTCTCAGATAAATCGGCACAATTAGGACATTGGTAAGTCATAAGGGCAAAATTGATAGCTGCTATGCTTGTGATTTAGGTCTAACTCCACCCCGTCCCCCCACCAACTAGAACTTCTACTGCAGGAGGCTGGTTGGCAAGAGTTTATGGAACTTGAGTACAACAGTGTGTTATCAGCTTTTTTTCTTGAAACAGAGCCTCAAGCTGTCAGCCTGGATAGATTGCCGTGACATCACAGGTCACAGCAACCTCCAATTCCTGGGCTCAAGCAAGTCTCTTGCCTCCGCCTCCCAAGTAGCTGGGACCACAGGTGCCCGCCACAATGCCCGGCCATTTTTGTTTTATTTTGGTTGCAGCCGTCATTGTTGTTTGGCGGGCCTAGGCTGGATTCGAACTTGCCAACTCAGGTGTACATGGCTGGCGCCTTAGCCCATTGAGCCACAGGTGCCAAGCCTGTTATCAGCTTTTGATGATAGTGCACTGCATTTCTGTTTGAAGTAGAATTTGTGAATAGTTGCACACTCAACAGTATTTCTTTTGTTGCAGTTTGGCTGGGGTGGGGTTTGAACCCACCACCCTGGGTATGTGAGACTGGCGCCCTACTCACTGAGCCACAGGTCCCACCCAACAGTATTTCTTAATTCTGTCTGCTTAGTAGCTCTTCATATTAAAGAAGACCAAGAGAACACTGGAGGAAGTAAACAGATTTTTTAATGAAGATTGGGAATTGCAATATTTTTATCTTGTGTCTGCTGAAGATAAGATGATTTGCTTTCTTTGTGCAGTCAAGAAATTCCATGCTCGGCTCGGCGCCTGTGGCTCAATGGGCTAAGGCGCCAGCCACGTACACCTAAGCTGGCGGGTTCAAATCCAGCCCCAGGACCCGCCCAACAACAATGATGGCTGCAACCAAAAAATGGCCGGGCGTTGTGGCGGGCGCCTGTGGTCCCAGCTACTTGGGAGGCAGAGGCAGAAGACTCGCTTGAGCCCAGGAATTGGAGGTTGCTGTGAGCTGTGATGCCACAGCACTCTATCCAGGGTGACAGCTTGAGGCTCTGTCTCAAAAAAAAAGAAATTCCATGCTCATCAGCATTATAACACTCATAAAGACCAGTGATATTTTAAACTAGAGGGAGAGGTATGAAAGCTTATATTGCAAAATTAAAAAATGAAAAGTGGGTGGTGCCTGTGGCTCAGTGGGTAGGGAACCAGCCCCATACATGGACAGTGGCGGGTTTGAACCTGGCCCTAGCAACTGCAACAAAAAAATAGCTGGATGTTGAAGCAGGCACCTGTAGTTCCAGCTACAGAGGAAGCTGAGACAAGAGAATCACCTAAGATCAGGAGCTGGAGGTTGCTGTGAGCTGTGACACCTTGGCACTCTACTGAGGGCAATAAAGTGAGACTCTGTCTCTAAAATAAATAAATAATAATAATAATAAAGTGAAAAGCAAAAAGCTAAGATAATTCTTTTAAGCAGCAATAAAACCTGGAAATCATGCCACTGAAACAATTTATAAAATATTTTATTTATTCAGAAAAAAGGGAAAGCCATTCAGCGATGTAGAATTGTGAAAGAATGCATTGTGAAAGTTGTAGGATGCTTAGACACTCCAATAACGTTTCAAAGTACAAACAACTCCCTCGTTCATGGAGAATGATAATTGATCAGCAGCATGAATTAGCCCTCAACAGAACAACTTCATGCAATACTTCAAATGGAAAATATGTATTATTCAATCACTTGGATGAATCAACTGATACTACTGACTTGGTGCAGATTTTATACTTCATTTGGGTCATAACAGATAACAAGATTTTCTTTGCTAAGGGGAATTACTTGCTTTGGGCATTTCTGTGAATAATACATGTGGAACAGATACTTTCAGCAAATTCAAGATAAATGTCATAAAATTGTACTGAATTTGCTAAATTTAGTCAGTGTATATACAGATGGTGCACCTTCCATGACAGGAAAACATGAAGGGTTTATTGTGCAGATTAAAAAAGTATTAAGGGCGGCACCTCTGGCTCAGTGAGTAAGGCACCGGCCCCATATATCAAAGGTGGTGGGTTTAATCCCGGCCCTGGCCAAACTGCAACAACAACAACAAAAAAAAAATAGCTGGGTGTTGTGGTGGGCACCTGTAGTCCCAGCTACTCAGGAGGCTGAGGTAGGAGATTCGCCTAAGCCCAAGAGCTGGAGGTTGCTGTGAGCTGTGATGCCACAGCACTCTACGGAGGGTGACAAAGTAAAACTCTGTCTCTAAAAAAAAAATAATAATATAAATAAATTTAAAAGTATTAACAGATAGAGGTGCTCTCACTTTTTCCCCATTGTATCTTACATCAGCAATATCTCTACACTAAAGCTACAATTTTAAGTTACACTTAGCAACAAGGTATAGGCATAGTTAACTATATTCATGCAAATGCACTAACAATCAACATCTGATAAGGGTACATAAGTTAATCAGTGAACAATGGTAAGTTGTTAGTGTGCTGATATCTGATAGAGACATTTACCCCAAATGTTTCAAGTCTTTATTGCCCTGAAAAAGTTAGCCAGTCTTATAACTAATTTAATGATCTTAGTTAGCATTTTCTTCCTCCTCTGAGCATATAAGCAAATCACTGTTCTTCACATGCTTCTCCAACCAATTTTTTTCTTGCCTGCTGCTTCCTTCATAAATCAATAAGAGGGGTACACTCACAAACTTATGTGAGACTTTTGTCTTTCAATATAATTGTATGATCAAAAACAAAGCTATGGAATGACACAGAAGAAATTTGGACAGTGCTTATTTTGGGGGATGAAAATCAGAAATTAAACTTTTGCAATATGTCTGCATTACTTATATATTTTTAAGAAGTTCTGATTAAAGAAATGTTAATGTTGGGGCAGCACCTGTGGCTCAAGAAATAGGGAGCCGGCCCCAGCCAAAACTGCTAAATAAATAAATTAAATTAAAAACAAAAAGTTAATGTAAAAGTAGAGAAAAAAATGTTTCCATAATCTCTGTTCACAAGTAGAGAAATGGTTAAATAAACTATGGAACTTCTTTTCCTTAAAAAAAATATTCAATCATCCACTCCATGCCTATAGCATAGTGGCTGAGGTGCCAGCCACGTATACCAAAGCTGGCGGGTTCGAATCCAGCCCAGGCCTGCCAGACAACAATGACAACTGCAACCAAAAAATAGCCAGGCTCTGTGGCAGGCACCTGTGGTCCCAGCTACTTGGGAGGCTGAGGTAGGAAAATCACTTGTGCCTGGGAGTTTGAGGTTGCTGTGAGCTGTGACACTATAGCACTCTATTGAGGGTGACAAAGTGAGACTCTGTCTCAAAAAAAAATCTATATTCAATCATTAAAATTATGTATATAAAGATTATATTATAACACGTAAAACTTTTTTTTAAATTTTTTTGAAACAGAGTCTCATTATGTCACCCTTGGTAGAGTGCTGTGTTATTACAGCTCACAGCAACCTCCAACTCTTGGGCTTAAGTGATTTTCTTGCCCCAGCCTCTCAAGTAGCTGGGACTACAGGTGCCCGCCACAACGCCAGACTATGTTTTTGGTTGCACCTGTCATTGTTGTTTAGCAGGCCCAGGCCAGGCTTGAACCCACCCACCAGCCTCGGTGTATGTGGCTGATGCCCTACTCCCTGAGCCTTGGGCGCTGAGCCAGGTTGGCTTTTCTAAAAGAGAGCAAGCTAGCACTTAAAACTGTGATTGAGGCTCAGCGTCCATGGCACAGTGGTTATGGCGCCAGCCACAGCCACTAAGGCTGGTAGGATGAAGCCCAGCTTGAGCCAGGTAAAAAAACAATGACAAATGCAACAAAAAAATAGCCAGGCATTGTGGTGGGTGCCTGTAGTCCCACCTACGTGGGAAGGTGAGGAAAGAGAATCACTTAAGCCCAAGAGATTGAAGTTGCTGTGAGCTGGGGCACCACAGCACTCTACTGAGGGTGACATTTTGAGACTCTGTCTTAAAAAAAAAAAAATGAAAAACCCCTCATGAACAGGATTTACCTGCAGGTCCTCAATATACATAACAAAGCACTTGAGCTTGTCCAGTACTTTGTCTCTGATAAACAGACCCTTTCTTAAGCCTTCCTTTTCCCTGACTCCTAGTCTTTTAGACAAAACCTAACTCGTTTAGCCAGTTGTCAGCTAAAGAATCTTTAAACCCACTTATAACCTGTAAGCCACCCTTTACCATGTCCCACTTTTTTTGGCCAAACCAATGTATGTTTGCCACATTTTGACTTATGCTCTCACCTGTAATTCCTGTCTCCCTAAAATGTATAAACCCAAACTGTCACCCCACCACTGTGAGTCCACTTGCTCAAAGCTTGTTTGGGTGTGGCTCTGAGTCATGGTCCTTACATTTGGCTCAGAATAACCCTCTTTAAATGATTTTACAGAGTATGGCTTCTTTTCTGTCAACAAAGAGTTAACTATGTGCCACCTCAAAATGTGCCAAATTAGTGTTACTTTGTGCTGAAGGCACTTGATAAACTGTAGCTGCATAAACTGTATCAGAGGTATGTGACCTGGCCTTACCTACATGTAGCAAGCCATAAAAATTCCTGTGAGAAAGATGACTTCTTTGCCTGTATCAACACAAGAAAATAACCTTTATCATCAGAGGCTGGGAAAAGGTGCTACAATGGGACTGTATAAATAAATATGCTAAAATAATTTTTATTTTTCACTAGCTTTATACCTCCCCCCTCCCACAAATCTCCTAGTGACTCCCCTGAAATTTACTGCCCTGAGCCTAGACCCCATTTGTATTGTCATTTCTTCATACATTTATCATTTTCTAAAAGTATAAAAGCTTCTAACTCTGGCTATTTCCTTGAGTCTTGGCTGTCTTTTGTGGATCTCCACATAAAAATCAATACATCTAAAAAAAAATGTTTTTAAAAGCCAGGTGTAGTAGCCCATGCTTGTAATACTAGCATTCTGGTAGGTCAAGGTGAGTGGATTGCATGAGCTCAGGAGTTGTGCTGTGGTGTCAGCGTAGCTCACAGCAATCTCAAATTCCTGCTTCTTTTTACACCTCCCCCCATAAATCTCCTAGTGACTCCCCCCTTGAGCCTAGACACCTTTGTGCTGTCATTTCTTCATAAATTTATCATAAGTATAAATCTCTGACTATTTCCTTAGCCCAGAGTTTGAGGTTGCTGTGAGCTATGATGCCACAGTACAACACCTGACTTATTTTTCTACCGTTCTGGAAAGCCTAGGTAGTTGGATTGCTTGAACTCGGGAGTTCGAGATCAGCCTGAGCAAGAGTGAGACCCTGTCTAAAAATAGCTGGGCATTGTTGTGCCAAGTGCCTTCAGTACCAGCTGCTTGGGAGGTTGAGCCCAAGAGTTTGAGGTTGTTCTGAGCTATGACACTATGGCCTCACTGGGTCCTGAAAGGGCTTGCGAAGCCATTTTAAGATTAACTAGGACAGCACGTGCAACTGACTCATTGAGCAAGAAAGATTAGTTCTTGTGAGTGAGAAATAAGAGGATTCTGCTTTATTCTTGCAGGCAAAATGGGGACTGAATATCCCATTCCTGGCAGGGGAGGGCACCCCTTGAAAAAGGGAAAATTAAAAAGCAAGCTGAAGGAATTGGAACAAAGAAAAATCAACTAATTTACCTTTAAGCTAGCCATTGTTAACTTTCTCATCTGAACAAGTTTGTGGCCTTTCCTGAAACTCCGGCCATTGGGGATCCAGCTTACACAAATACCCTGCTGAGTCTGTGAACATTTTGAGGAAGATAATGGCCATAAAAGAGACTGTGGCAAATCCTAGAAAAAGACACATCTTCGAGGGTGTTCCCTGCCCATTAAACAGACAAAGCAGATACCCACTGTGGAGATGTGCATTTGGCTGGGCAGAGACCCAGGGAACAGCTCCAGCCCTGAGATATGGGCAGGGGGGCTTACATCCCTTATCGCAGAGGAAAATCCTCCATGGTGGTAATGAGAGGAAAATGCCCCTCAGCGATTCCTCAGAGATCAATGCCAGTGGTGTTTTATTCCACAGTGAACTTGCGGAGTTGAACACCTCCCTAGGAATCTGTGTGTGACTCCAGACAGGAAGCTTCCCCCACACCAGGCTCAAGTTTCAGAGTCCTCCAAACTACTCAAATCCTTGAAGTTAAGAATGAATGATAACAATAGGAGCTGATAGGCTCACTCAGAGAAACCGCTGTCGTCTTTGTTCCTTCTCTCAGTTTACCACCTGGCAAACATGATTTGAATAAAAGGAGCTGAGTGGAGGCTGAGCTGAGTGTGAGCTATGACACCACAGCCCTCTACCGAGGGCAACACAGTAAGACTCTGTCTCAAAAAAAAAAAAAAAGAAAATTTTATTCTGTGTCTCATGTCTCTCTCTCTCTTTTTTTTGTAGAGACAGAGTCTCACTTTATCGCCCTCGGTAGAGTGCTGTGGCATCACACAGCTCATAGCAACTTCCAACTCCTGGGCTTAGGCAATTCTTTTGCCTCAGCCTCCCAAGTAGCTGGGACTACAGGTGCCCACCTCGACATCCGGCTGTTTTTCTGTTTTGCAGTTCTGCCGAGGCTGGGTTTGAACCTGCCATCTTTGGTATATGGGGGCGGCACCCTACTCATCAAGTTTCTTTCTTTATTCTCATTCCTAACTTTATATGTCTTCAGTTGGTAGCACCAGTTCCACAGATCTTAGCAGACCCTGCCCCTGGGGGCAGGACCCCAACATTTCACCCCAGGGCATCAACTAATCTGCCCCACAGGAACACAGAGGATTAACTGGGTGGCATCTAGCTCCAAAGTTCATGTTCCCTTTTCCTTTGTTTTCTGCAATTCTCTTAGTGATTAATATGTATTTTAAGAAGCAAAAGTAATGAAAACAGCTAAGGGATAATTGGGTGGGTAATGGAGAATTAGGGCATGACAAACCAAAAGGATAATATATGTTATTGTTGTTGCAAACACCCATTTGCTGATCAAGAGAAGTAATAAAAATGTAGTACATCTGGGGTTTGGGGCTGTAGCTGTCTCTTGCATAAAGTGTTGGCCATCCAGGCCCACTCTGTAAATTCAACTCTTTTTCTATTGTCTTTATTTTCTTCATTCCCTTGTCCCTGCCTAGTACTGGAGACACTCACAGGTTGTATGGGGGATGGCTTCCTACACCTCCTCACCACCGGCCTGAGGCAGGGATGAAGGATTGCTATACAAGTTGCAAACCTCACTCCTGAGTAAACAATCAAGTCAACCTTAATAAAGAAATTCAGACACTATGAGTAAATACTGAGTTTATTCAAACTCAAAAGTTGAGGATGACCATGCAGGGGGACACAGACTCCCAAAGATGGGGTCAGTGCTCCAAAGTGGATTAGTTTGAGAATAATTTATATAGGCAAAGTCTGGGAAGCTTAATAAGATGTCAACACTTTCCATACAAGTGTAACTAAAGAGCTAGTCCAATCTGGGTTAACTTTCTCAGCAAAAACAATGCAATAAAATGATGAGTTGTTTTTCAGCTACCATGGACCCTCAACCTGGGCATACTCAGATGAACCAAGGGTGTCTGATTTGTGACCCCGGGGCAGCCTGAAGAAAAAAGCCAAAGGACTGGACCTAAATGCTTGGATCCAAGAATGAGACCAAATTAACACCCTACTTGCCACACTAGAAACATTTTTTTTTCCTTGGGGCCTTGGTGTTTTATCATGAAAATAGAATAAAAACTTGGAAAATAGGGCTGGGCAAGGTGGCTCCTACCTTTAATCCTAGTACTCTGTGAGGCCACAGTGGGTGGATTGATTGAGCTCAGGAGTTTACGACTAGCTTGAGCAAGAGCAAGACCTCCTGTCTACTATAGATAGAAAAACCAGCTGGGCATCATGGTGGGAACCTGTAGGACTTGGGAGGCTGAGGCAAGAGGATCTCTGGAGCCCAAGAGACTGAGGTTGCAGTGAGCTAGGATGCCACAGCACTAGCTACAGAGGGCGACAAAGTGAACCTGTGTTTTAAGAAAACAAAAAAACTTTGCAAACCAAATTGATCATTTGTAATTTAATGAAAAATGTGTTATTTTTTATTGCTTTCAGTGTGTGTTATATGCAACTCATGTGGCACGAGCATCAGTATTTACGCTACATGACACATGAGTTGTATGTGACTCACAACATAGTGAATTTGTCCTTGAGAATTGAGTCTTGTCATTTCACAAGTATGTAGTTGTGTCTGTAGTGGAACTT
Source organism: Arctocebus calabarensis (assembly GCA_963573935.1). Classification (NCBI taxonomy): domain Eukaryota; kingdom Metazoa; phylum Chordata; class Mammalia; order Primates; family Lorisidae; genus Arctocebus; species Arctocebus calabarensis. The sequence continues at coordinate 16,231 of CAUYON010177464.1, read as the reverse complement.
GGGTGGTCCTGGATGACTACCTCTGAATCATATCCTCTAAGTATGTGCAACAATGTCACATTGCCACATAATATCTTATAACATTAGTTCAAAGAGCCAACAGGCAAACAGTCAAGGTGAAAAGTGCAAGAAGAAGTTATGGTAACTGGAGAACACAGTCCAATACATGTGGTGTGCTTGGGTAGGTGCTGGAGCAGTGCACCAGGAGGTGGGGGAGATGTGATGATTGACAGTGAAAACAGTGAGCAGAGGTTTCATAGCTAGGGACCTTACCATCTATATACCATATACCAATTCTATATGTGTCACACGGCCCCCAGGCCAAACCTAGCTTGTTTTTGTTAAGATAGATAAGAGGTCTGGGTTGACAGCTTAACACCACTACCACACAAAAGGCGTGAACAGGAGGAGGCCAATGAACATCCAGCACCAAACCCGCAAGGGCAGGAACTTGAGGTTAGGGACTTTTCTAGCCCGAAACGTGTGCAGAATGGGGAGCTCATAACCTAGGATGGTCCTGCTCAGCCTCATTAGCAGGGTGAAAATCATATGCACTGGCACCATGACAGTTTACAATTGCTATGGTAACCCCTCAAAGAGAGCCTATAAGGTTCGAAATAAGGAGGACCCTCAGTTCTAAGAAATTTCCACTTTTTTCCTTCTTCTTTTTTTTTTTTTTTTCTTGAGACAGAGTCTTACTATGTCACCCTTGGTAGAGCGCTGTAGTGTCACAGCTCACGGCAACCTCCAACTCTTGGGCTTAAGCGATTCTCTAGCTTCAGCCTCCCAAGTAGCTGGGACTATAGATGCCTGCCACAATGCCTGGTTGTTTTTTGGTTGTCGTCATTTGGCAGGCCCGGGCTGGATTCGAATCTGCCAGGTCTGGTATATGTGGCTGGCACCCTAGCTGCTGAGCTACGTGCGGAGCCTCCACTTTTTTTTTCTAAGAAAAATTAAGACTTTTCTGGCCATCAGTTAGCATATCATCATCCATAAACTTAAAAATAGATGCGTTTAAACCCCAGATCTTCCGCCCTCAGGAAGATAGACCCCCTCCTCCTTTGGGATGTACTTTACCTTTGTACTTCTGCTTTTGCAATAAAAACTGCATGTGTGAATTGCCTGCTTACATCTGTGTTTGATCTGTCATGAGCTCAGTCCCAGAATCTTTTCTTTGGCTTCAGGAACCAAGGATCAGAGAACTCAAACTACAACCTGACAAGTTAAATACAACTCACATGGCAGTTAATGGGTTAAAAGCAAGCCCCTGAATCACCTCACTGCATGAGCCAATAAGATCCATCTCTCAGTATTACCTTTCTATAAGATCCAATCAGGTCACGCCTCCACACCTGCTGTCTAATAAAATCTGGGGCAGTTGCTCATGCCTATAATTCTAGCACTCTGGGAGGTCCAGGTGGCTGGATTGCTTGAACTCAAGAGTTTGAGACTAACCTGCACAGAGTCCCCATCTGTACTAAAATAGAAAAACTAGCCAGGAGTTATGGTAAGGTACTGGGGAGGCTGAGGCAAGATCATTTGAGCCCAAGAGTTTGAGGTTGCTATGACGCCATGGCATTCTACCCAGGACTCTGTTAAAGAAAAAAAAAAAATCTGCCCCCACACCACACAATGGTGATCTTAGCAGTGCTCTCCTGTCTCCTTGCCGGTCTACTTGCAATAAAGCTTTTTCTGTTCTCATAGCCAGGTGCCATGTTATTGGCTTCTATGCCCATCAGGAAGCAAGCTCTTTCTAGGTAACAAGCTCAGGGCATGGTTACAGTAATTCACTTGTAAGCAGTGTTTTCTTTTTTGGGAAGGGTGTATTAAACATTCCACATCAAGCCTGCAATAGTCAAAAGGGTCTTTTATCTCATTTGAAGGATCTTTTATCTCAAATGCCATCTAATCTGAGCAGGAACCTAGGAAATAAGGAAAAGTTAATCAATATCAAAAAGGTCAGTAATTAAGAAGTCATGCTCTATCAGACAAGAGAAAGATATTAAGGTGTCCAAATGAAGAAGAGGAGGTCAAACTCCTACTCTTCACAGATGAGCAGATGATCCAATACTTAGAAAACCACAAGACTCTTTGAAGTGATCAAGAAGTACAGCAAAGTTTCAAGTTATAAAATTCATGTACACAAATCATATATACCAACAACAGTCAAGATGAGACTCAAATAAAAGATATAATACCCTTCATAGTAGCATCAAACAAAATGAAATAGTTTGGAATACATCTAACAAAGAATGTGAAGAATCTCTACAGAGAGAATTATAAATTACTGACAAAGAAATAGCAGAAGCCGTTAACCAAAGGAAGTTCATATCATGCTCATGGCTTGGAAGAATTAATATTGTTAAAATGTCTATAATACCCAAAGCAACCTACAGATTTAATGCAAACCCCATTAAAATACTATGGTCTTACTTCGAAAATCTTGAAAAATTAATTCAATGTTTTATATGGAACTAGAACCCCCCCAAGCACACAAAATAGCCAACAAAATTCTATGAAATAAGAATAAATTGGGGGGGGTATCACTTTATCAGACTTCAAGTTATCCTCAAGTCTCTAGTGATCAAACAGCCTGGTATTTGCATAAAAAGAGACATAGGGCTTTGTGCTTGTAGCTCATACACCAGAGCTGGTGGGTTTGAACCTGACCTGGGCCTGCCAAACAACAATGAGAACCACAACCAAAAAATAGCCGGGCATTGGTGGTGGGCCCTTGTAGTCCCAGCACCTTGGGAGGCTAAGGCAAGAGAATTGCTTAAGCCCAAGAGTTTGAGGTTACTATCAGCTGTGACACCATGGTACTCTACCGAGGGTGACATAATGAGACTCTTTTTCAAAAAAAAAAAAAAAAAAAAATTGAGACATAGATCTCTGGAACAGAATAGAGAATCCAAAGATGAAACCAGCTTCATATTGTATTACCCTCTAATCTTTGACAAAGTAAGAAAAGCATTCACTGGGGAAAAGAATCCCTATTTAATCAACAGTGCTGAAGAACTGATTAGCCACATGTACAGAAGGAAACTGGACCTGCACCTCTCACCACTTATAAAAATTAACTCACAATAGGTAAAAGAACTAAATCTAAAGACATGAAACTATAAAAACCTTAGAAGGTACTGTTGGAAAATCTCTTAAATGTTATTGTCCTAGGGAAAGAATTTATGAAGAAGAGCCAATGGGCAATTGCAGCAGCAACAAAAAATAAATAAATGGGACCTGATCAAGTTAAAAAGCTTTTGCAGTTAGGGACACATTCCTAAAGGCAAAAAGACAACCTTCAGGGCTGGGTGAGGTGGCTCACACCTGTAGTCCTAGCACTCTGGGAGGGTGAGGCAGGTGAATTGCCCCGAGGGAGACCCCGCCTCTAAAAATAGCTGGGCATTGTGGTGGGTGCCTGTTGTCCTAGCTACTTGAGAGGCTGAGGCAGGAGAATTGCTTGAGCCCAAGAGTTTGAGTTTGCTGTGGGCTATGATACCACAGCACCCTACTGAGGGTTACAAAGTGATACTCTGTCTCAAAAATAAGTAAATAAATTTTAAAAAGTTAAAAAAAAAAAAAAGGGCGGTGCCTGTGGCTCATCGAGTAGGGCGCCGGCCCCACATACCGAAGGTGGCAGGTTCAAACCCAGCCTCGGCGAACTGCAAAACAGAAAAATAGCCTGGCGTTGTGGCAGATGCCTGTAGTCCTAGCTACTTGGGAGGCTGAGGCAAGAGAATTGCCTAAGCCCAGGAGTTGGAGGTTGCTGTGAGCTGTGTGATGCCACAGCACTCTATCGAGGGTGATCAAGTGAGACTCTGCCTCTACCAAAAAAAAAAAAAAAAAAAACAACTTTCAGAATGGTAGAAGATATTTGCATGCTACTGACCAAAGGAGTGAAGGAAATTTCACCCCAGAATATGACTACTTGATGTAAAGAATTATTTGAATTAAAAGCCATTTGTGATCAGAAACCATTTGGAAGGGGCTTTCCCTCTGTCTAAATAAAACTTGGCTGATCTGATCAAAATATCAAGGGGCGAAACTCACTTCCTTTCCTCCCCCTGCATGCCAGCAGACTTGTTTCAAATCATTTAAAACACAATACTTGTCTCTCAGGTTAATTTACAAGTCAATCTGTTTCATCTTCCCCTGCCCCATCCATTCATTCTCCCTAACAACCACTTGCTGCATCTGTACTCCACATTCAACCCCTCCCTTCAAAAAGGCTTCTATAAAGGTATCTGACCATCATTGAGACATTGGGGAACCACTCTCAGGATTCTCCCCATATATACAAAGTATTTGGAAATAAACATTTCTATTATTAATCTGCCTTAATTGTGAGTTGATCTTTCAGCGTACTTTCATGGTGGGAAAGGGCAAGTTTCCCCTCTCCCCAACACTACAACTCTGACAAAGGGCTTATAACCAGAATCTACAATGAACTCAAGGAAGTCAACAAGAAAAGAGCAAACAACCCCACTACAAACTGGGCAAGAGCCATGAATAGAAACTTTTCTCATGAGGACTGAAGGATGACTAATAAAGGCATGAAAACTTGCTCATCATCCCTAGTTATCATTGAAATGCAAATCAAAACCACTTTGAGATATCACTTAACCCCAGTAAGAACAGCCACAGGATCCCAAGGCAACAGTTGCTGGTATGGACTAGTCAAACTACTACCCCCTCTATAGAAAGAAGTACAGAGATTCCTCAAAGAACTAAAAGTAGACCTATCATTTGACCCTGCAATTCCACTACTAGGCATTTATCCAAATGAAAAGAAGGCATTTTACTGTTACCGGAATTTCTTTCTTCAGTAGGTCCTTGGTCTTGGGGATTCAAAGAATGAACCCGAGGACCACAGATGAATGGTAAGATAGGATTTTATTAGAAAGAATGGAATACAGAAGGAGTAAAAAGGAGCAGAGCTTCCGGCAAAGGGGAATACCAAGAAGTCTTCCACCTGGGTCTTTTGTCTAGGGATATACATAGCATTATGTCTTTGGGTGTTTTTGCCTCAGGGAAGGTATTTGGGTATGTGCTCCCTACTCAAGGTGGAACCACCCAAAACCTTTCAGGCTGCTTTGTTCATGACCTTGCTAGAGCTCAGAGGATGTGGTCTGGAAAGGGTAGTCTGTTTGTACCTAGATTTGATGGTCTGATTTCTAAGCTCACCTGGGCCTAGAGAATGGGGGAAGGGATCCCTGTCCAGCCCTGAGTGGGGGAACCCCTTACTTTTACCATATGGACATTTGCATTCAGTTCACAATCTTTTTTTTTTTTTTTTCCGCAGTTTTGGCCGGGGTTGGGTTTGAACCCACCACCTCCAGTATATAGGGCCCGCACCCTACTCCTTTGAGCCACAGGCGCCCTCAGTTCAAGATGTGGAAACAACCCCCATATTCATCAACACATGAACAGAATAATAAAACTGTGGTATATGTATACCATGGAATCCTAAACAGCCATAAAAAGACGGAGCTTATCCATCCTTTGTATCAACCGGGATGGATTTGGAGAACATTTTCCTAAATATCACACGAATAGGAAAACAAGGACCACACTCAAAACCAATTTGAAACTAGGAGATAAACAATCACAGACCCACACAAAAAAATCTCAGTAGCTTCCCACCCAATGGATACAAAGCATAGATATATATGGCCATCCCCTGGGTGCAGGACACAGCTACTATTTGGACTTTAACCTTTCTTATGTAAAAAGAAACACAAGAAAGTGTCTTGTGCGTGGAACCTAATGATTTTTTTTTTTTTTGAGACAGAGTCTCACAATGTCCCCCTGGGTAGAGTGCTGTGGTGTCACAACTCACAGCAACCTCTAACTCTTGGGCTCAAACGATTCTCTTGCCTCAGCCTCCCAAGTAGCTGGGACTACAGGTGCCTGCAACAGCCAGGCTATTTTTTTGTTGCAGTTGTCATTGTTGTTTAGCAGGCCCGGGCCAGGTTCAAACCTGCTTGCCTTGGTGTATGTGGCTGGTGCCCTAACCAGTGACCAAAGGGCTCCAAGCCAAAACCTAATGATTTATACCCTCATATTAATCCGAATTTTTTTTCTTTTCTTTTTTACTTTAGCGCCCTCGGTAGAGTGTTGTAGTGTCACAGCTCACAGCAACCTTCAACTCCTGGGCTTAGGCGATTCTCTTGCCTCAGCCTCCCTTGTAGCTGGGACTACAGGTGCCGGTCACAACGCCTGGCTTGGCCGGGTCTGGGTGCGAACTCGACACCCTTGGTATATGGGGCCGGCTCCCTACCCACTGAGCCACAGGCGCCGCCCCTAATCCGAACTTTCTTTTTAAAAAGGAAGTCCTGCTCTGTTATTCCCTGTCCAAAGTTAACCTTCCTCAGGACCTGCTAACATTTGCCCAGGCTAGAATGCAGTGGTGTGATTATAGTTCATTTGCAACATCCAACTCCTTAGCAAAAGTGACGCTCCTGCCTCGGGAGGGCTACAGACACGCCAACCACATCCTTGTTAATTTTTCTATTTTTATTAGAGACCAGTTTTGCTCTTGCTTAGACTGGTCTTTAACTCCTGAGCTGAAGGGATCTTCCAGCCTCAGCCTCTCAAAATGCTAGGATTACAGACACGAGCCATTCATTTTCTTTCACACTTATTTACCTCTGACCTGTTGATTCCCCCTTTTCAAGATTGACTATCTCTTGGGTGCACTTTGTCATTGTTGGCCAACGCCTGGAAAGAATAATGGGTGCTGACACTAGCAGCCACAGCCAGTCTCAGAAACTCTTCAGAAATGCAAATGTTTAGCCCCACCCCAGATCTGCAGTTTAGACTCTGCAATTTTGCTGGAGGTGCTTTTCAACAAACCCTCCAGGCAATTCTGATACTAGTTAATTCTGATACTCGGGAAGTTTGCTGCAGCGGGCCCGTGAACGCGCTCAGCAAACTTGCGCGATAGGCAAGGCTAGGATAGGTGCTCATCCGGGCGGCACTAGGACCGCGGTGGTGGGAACCGGTAGCCGCCGCCGCCCCTGGGGCGGGGCCCAGCTGTTCCGGGAGCCCGGGCCTCACTCCTCGACCCGCCCCTAGAGGCGGACCCCACTGGACTTAAACTCCTGGACCCGGGAGGCCCGCAGTGTTCTCCCCGCTCGCCTGGCTTGTCCTCTCCTCCTCGCCGGTAAGTGGAGCCGAGCTCCCAGCGGCCCCTTGCTCTCCCGGGGAGGGGCCGGGCGGGCCGGGGGGCACCGGGAGCCGGGGGCGCCCGCGGGCAGGGCCGGGCGCGCGGCAGGGAGCGCTTTTGTTCTGGGAAGAGCGCGGAGGGACGGGCGGCGGGCGTCCCGGAGCCCCGGGCCTTAAAGGCTCCCACTCCCTGCCGGCCGCCGCCCGGAGCTCTGCCGGGCTGGGCGCTCCGGCCCGCTGGGCAGGCCCGGCTCTCCACCCGGAGGGCGGCGCCTCGCTGGCTGCTTTCCTTAAATTGCATTCTGCGCTGCTGTAGAGGTCGCAGGAGGCCGGGCGAGGACGCATTTGGTAAAAATACGAGGTGATTGCTTAGGCTGGTGGGTTGAGAGCTGCTAAGATGTTTCTGTTTCTTGTCTGTATTCCAGACTGAAAAACGAGATCATTGTTTTGCTTTTTTTACTATTTTCCGAGCGTTTCTCTCCTCCCCGCCCCCATTAAGCCGAAGCCTCCTGAACAGAATCGCTCTGCTGGCAGGTCCAAGTGGCCCGCGAACGCTCGTGTGCCCGGGATGCTTTCTCTTCCCCAGCAATAGTTAGTTCCTGGAGGCATCCTAGTGCATTCCTAGTGCACAAATGCATACCTGTCTTCGGTGTTCTCGAGGAACAGAGAGTCCCTAAGCCAACGTCCTTAGGGTTCTGAGTTTAGCAGAAAGCTTTCGGGCAATCATTTCCATGAAAACGATTTATTTGTAGTACTTTAAGTGCCTAAAGAAAGAGAAAAGCAGGGATGTGTAGGAGCTTGAGATGCATTTTAGAGGGCGGGCCACCTAGCTTCTTTGAGGGTTGTATTTTTCTGCTAAAATACATTAAACTGCTAAAAGTGTTAGCAGTTTCATTCATTGTTAAAGGCTTTATTGTTTATTTCCACCTGTACAGTCGGATTCTCTTTCGCTACTCTAATACGGAAAAAATATTAAGATAAAACGTTTGTTTTAGCACGGTAGGACAGAAGTGGACTTGGAGGAGTCCACGTGAATTCTAACTTAAGTGAATGGTATTGTGAAGTGAAACCTACTTTCTGTTTCTTGGCACACTGAGTAAGAATTCAGTAAACCTAATATGCTTTTAATTCAACCTCAAGGAAGAACAGTTTAGCACAGCAATTTCATAGCAAGTAAACACATTAGCATGTGCTTTTTAAAATTATAAAGTGTTTCTTACTGTCCTTAGGTCCAAGGAACTGAACAGTCTTCGAGAGAAATGGGAACACATACAGTAATTACAGAGTAAAATCATTTTTTAACGGTAAGTATGTCACTTCCAAGCATCCTGCCCTGATTTGGCCAGGCAATTATTCATACTGCACTATAGAGCAATTTATTTGGTATGGAATAAAGTTGTTAACTAGGTGACCTCACAATAGTTAAAAATTAAACCATAGGACAATGAATTTGACGACAAAGCTTGAGAAGAAATAATGTTGGCATAGTAGTGAGAATTTAGTTGTTTATCTTAGCAAAATAAGGAAGAGGTTCTTTATGGTAAGGAGACTCATGGAAGTTACCCAGAGGCAGTATCTATACAATGGCAGGAAAATTAACCTTTGTACCTCACTTTTCTCACCTGTAAAACGGGGAGAACAATAGTGCTTATAGTGCTTACATCATAGGGTTGTTGTTTCATTGCACGAGTTTCATACATAACATGCTTTTTTGTTTTTTGTTTTGTTTTTGAGGCAGAGTCTCACTCTGCACCTGGGTAGAGTGCTGTAGTGTCATAGCTCACAGCAACCTCAAACTCTTGGGCTCAAGGGCCCCTGCCAAGCACACCTGGTCAGGTTTTTTGTTTGTTTTGTTTTTTTCTTTGTAGAGAAAGGGCTTCCCTCCTCTTTTTTTTTTTTTTTTTTTTTTTTGAGACAGAGCCTCAAGCTCTGGGTAGAGTGCTGTGGCATCAAGCGATTCTCCTGCCTCCACCTCCCAAGTAGCTGGGACTACAGATGCCCGCCACAACACCTGGCCATTTTTTGGTTGCAGCCATCGTTGTTGTTTGGCGGGCCCAGGCTGGATTCCAACCCATCAGGTGTACATGGCTGGCACATTAGTCCATTGAGCCATAAGCATCAGGCCGGACTTAAAACACCTGAGGTCAAAAAAATTCCACCATGAGCCACCACACCTGGCCCGGTAATAGTACTTGGCACATGCTTAAGTGCTCGATAAATTTTTAGTTATTGTCATGTTGTGGAAAATATATTTTATGGCCTAACTCATATAAAGGTACGTCTTACAGAAAATCCAGTCTGCAAACTTAAACTAAAAAAATTCATGAGTTTTGTGATAATCAAACCCATCCTCTATGTTCTCTTCAGTGTAGTCTCTCTTTTTCTTAGGACATACCAGTCCTCACGGGTCTGCATCTGGTTTTACCTGCAGGCTTGTTTGAAATAAAAAAAAAAAAAATGTCTCTCTTGACTTCTGCAGCCAAGGCAAACTTGCCCTGGGCCTGGAGCTTTGTTTTTCCCTATTATCATTGATTGTAGAAGAATCTCTCTTGTAGATTTATCAGTGTCTTGGGAGCTCAAATGGTTAGGGAATTGATCTGACATTGTTTATATTTATAAAGGTGAATTTCAAGGGTCTTGGTTTCTCTACTCAGGTGTTCCTCCTTCCCCCTTTGGAAACGCAATCTATTATGTAAAACAGACAAGGCAAGTATTCGTTTTGAGACAAAGCCAGCCAATGATTACTCACTCCGGCTGTAGAAACACAAGTTAATGTTTTCTTGAACTTAGCTTTGCAAAGAAGTTATCTTGGGGACCTTGAGAAATTTTACATGGTTTGTTGGGAGGCAATTATGCAGTGCTTATACTATTCTTTTTTTTTTTTTTTGAGACAGAGCCTCAAGCTGTCACCCTGGGTAGAGTGCTGTGGCATCACAGCTCACAGCAACCTCCAATTCCTGGGCTCAAGCGAGTCTCCCAAGTAGCTGGGACTACAGGCGGCCACCACAACGCCCAGCCATTTTTTTTTTGGTTGCAGCCATCATTGTTGGTTGGCGGGCTCTGGGGCTGGATTCGAACCCGCCAGCTCAGTTGTACGTGGCTGGCGCCTTAGCCCGTTGAGCCACAGGCGCCAAGCCAGTGCTTATACTATTCTTGACATTCAAGTGTTCTGAGTGAAGGAAGAGCAAAGTTGGAGGCTGGCCTGTTCTGGTTTTAAGTGAGATTACAACTAGTTTTCTCCTCCTGGTTATACTAGTTGTAAAGAGTTAATGACAGTAACTTAGATCCTCCTGAGACCGATCAAATTACAAGGCTTCATTTGTAAATAAAATCTTAACTTTTGATTAAAATTACAAGTGTAGGCGGTGCCTGTGGCTCAGTGGGTAGGGCACTGGCCCCTATATATTGAGGGTGGGGCTTCAAACCCGGCCCTGGCCAAACTGCAATGAAATAAATAGCTGGGCGTTCTGGTGGGTGCCTGTAGTCCCAGCTACTGGGGAGGTTGAGGCAGGAGAATCGCCTAAGCCCAGGAGTTGGAGGTTGCTGTGAGCTGTGTGACACCATGTCACTCTACTGAGGGCGATAAAGTAAGACTCTGTCTCGTAAAAAAAAAAAAGGTGTATTAGAAAGTATATTGTCCAATTAAGTTTGTCTCCTTTCCAATTAAGTTTTTAGGAACAGAAACTATAGGCCCCCGTCTTTTAGGCCCCTGAGGAGAATTTATTAGATTATGTAAATTTAAAGTTTGTGTAGCATGACCTTCAGATTTGGATGGATTCAGGATCTGAATCTGAAAGTTTTGAAGACTTGACACACTATATCTTTGAGCTGTGCTGTCCTCCCTCCATTGGGAGGCCCTCACATCCCCAGATTTAGTATCTTTCCTTCCTCAAGCTGCACAGAGCTTGCCTTTTTTCTTGTTCTACGAAATTTGTTAACTCTGGTTTGTGTGCCCTTGTCCATGCTTATAGCAGGAAAGTGCTGTGGTTTGCTTTAAACTACTGCTTGGAGATACAATTCATATACCATTTACCTATTTATATGTAATATACAATTGCAGTGGTTTTAGCTTGTTCAATGTTGTGTAACCATCACTGTAAATTTAAAAACATTTTCTTAACCCCAAAGAAAATCTCCATGCTCAATAGTAGTGACTCCCCCGTTTTTCCTCAACCTACTCATTTCCTAGGTAACCATTAATCTAATTTTTATATCTGTGATTAGCCTATTCTGAACATTTCATGTAACTAAAATCATTTGAAGCTTGTATGTACTTCATTCCTTTTTATTGCCAGATAATATTCCATTGTGTGGCTATGCCACCTCTGTTTATTCTTTCGTTAGTTTAACAGACCTTGGAGTTGTTTTCCCTTTTCGGCTACTTTGAGTGCTGCTTTGATTACTCTTGTGCAAGTGTTTGTGTAGATGTTTGTAATTCTCTTTGAGTAAATACCCAGGAGTGGAATTCCTTAGTCATGGTAACAAACCGTCTTCCCTTTTGAGGCACTGCCAGACTATTGTCCAAAGTAGGTGCACAGTTGTATACAGCATTGTATGAGAGTTCTAATTTATCCTTATCCATATTAATAATTGTCTTTTTGAAGATTGTTTAGACTTTTTTCATTTTTATATGAATTTAAAGATCAAATTCTCAATTTCTGCGAAGAAGACATCTGGAATTTGTGATAAGGGTTGCGTTGACTCTGTAGATCAATTTGAGCAATATTGCCATCTTCACAATATTGGTCTTCTAGTTCATGAGTGAGGATTGTTTCCATTATATTTAGGTCTTTAATTTCTTTCTTTTCTTTTTTTTTTTTTTTTTTTTGAGACAGAGTCTCAGTATGTCACCCTGACTAGAATGCTGTGGTGTCACAGCTCACAGCAACCTCAAACTCCTGGGGTTAGGCGATTCTCTTGCCTCAGCCTTCCGAGTAGCTGGGACTACAGACGCCTGCCACAACGCCCAGCTATTTTTCTGTTTTGCGGTTTGGCTGAGGCCGGGTTCTAACCCGCCACCTTTGGTATATGGGGCCAACGCCCTACCCACTAAGCCACAGGCACTGCCCAGGTTTTTAATTTCTTTTAGCAATGTTTTGTAATAGTGTATGGATTTTTCATTACTGTTAAATTTACTCTGAAGTCTTGGATTCTTTTTGATACTACTATAATTGTCTATACATACAATTAGTTTTTGTATATTGCTCTTGTATTCTGCAACCTGAACAAACTATTAATCTGTTTTTGGTTGATCCCTTATGATTTTGTATGCGTAAGATTACTTATATCATTTGCAGATAGATACTGTTTTACTTTGTTTCCAATCTGGATGTCTTACACTTGGGGCAGGGAGCTGACTGTCATGGCCAGAACCTCTAGTCTAAGGTGGAATGTAAGTGGTGAGAGTGGAACATCCTTGTCTTGTTCTCGATCTCCTGCATTGGGTCATGACCCACAGGAACTGTATTAAAGGGCCACACCATTAGAAAGGTTGAGAACCACTGTCTTAGAGGGAAAACATACTGTCTTTCACCTTTAAGGTGTAATGTTAGCTGTAGATTTTTGTTTTCTTTTTTCTCTAGATTTGTTTTGATGAGCAAAGCTGTGGATTTTTTTTTTTTTTTTTTGGGGTAGATGTCTTTAATCAAGTTGAAGTTCCCTTCTATTTCTGATGTTTTTAGCATTAGTTTTTTTAGATTATGTTAGTTTTTTTGGTCATGCTAATTCTACATCTATTGAGATGTTCATGTGGTTTTATCCTTTATCCAATTGGTAGGACAAATCTCAATTGGTCATGGCATGTAATTATTTTAATATACTGTTGGATTTTGTGTGCCAGTATTTTTTTTGTTGTTGAGGTTTTTGTGTCTGTATTCATAAGAGATTGGTTTGTGGTTTTATTGTGATTTCTTGTTTTGGTATTAGGGTAGTATCGGCCTTACATGATTCAGTAGGGTAGTGTTCCTTCATCTGTATTTTGGAATTTTTTATATAGGATTGATTTTAAATCTTTAAATTTTTAGTGTGATCTGTCAGTGAAGCCACCTGAATCCTAAGCATTTCTTTGTGGGTGTTTTCCTGGTTGATGATTCTTAGATTTTTCTATTTTTTGTCAGTTTTGGGAGGTTTTAGAGGTGTTTTCTTTAATTTATCTTACCTAATACATTGGCATATAGAATTGCCATGTAATCTTTTTTTATGGCTGTAAGTTTGGTAGTAATGTCTCATTCCTGATTTTATTGATACTCTTTTTTTTTTTTTTTTTTGCAATTTTTTTGTTTGTTTTTGAGACAGTCTCAAGCTGTCACCCTGGGTAGAGTGATGTGGCGTCACAGTTGGGCATTGTGGCAGGCACCTGGGCTTAAGTGATTCTCTTGTCTCAGCCTCCCAAGTAGCTGGGACTACAGGCACCTGCCATAACGCCTGGCTATTTTTTGGTTGTAGATGTCAATTGTTTGGTGGGCTTGGGGGGGATTTGAACCTGCCAGAAGTAAACAGTAGGGACTAACAATTATATTGGATTTCTCTTTAGAGGCATTTTAGCTTTAGTTTACAGGAAGTGTTTAGTCCTACTCAAGGAGTTTTGTCCACCTAAAGAGGCAGAAAATTGGCTTACCCTTGTAAGAAGTAATTCGTACATTCCTAGTACAGTTTATGCCTGAACAGAATATTGTGTGTTATACTTCCCTGCCCACACTGACCTGTTATATATACTTGGACCAGTTGTTGGGGCTTTTTAGATATTTAAGACCACCACCATCATGCTAATGAATTATACTTTTTTTTTCTCACTTTATCATCCTTGGTAGAGTGCTGTGGCATCACAGCTCACAGCAGCCTCAAACTCTTAGGCTTACGTGATTCTTTGCTTCAGCCTCCCAAGTAGCTGGGACTACAGGTCCCTCACCTATTTTTAGAGACGGTCTTGCTCTGAGTCAGGCTGGTCTTGAACCCGTGAGCTTAGGCAATCCACCTGCCTCAGCCTCCCAAGTGCTGGCATTATAGGCATGAGCCACTTCGCCTGGCTGAATCATACTTGAGGCGGGCACTTAGAGAGATGGCTCCCAAGTGAATTACTAGGCAGAGTAATTCCAAAGAACACTCACTGACTTCTTCATGTGTTCTTTGTGATCTTTCATTCCTTTTTAGGGAATAATATAACTAGAAAATATGGTCTGAAATTTGTCTCTGCCCTCTCTTTGAAGACACAGCAAAGTAATATAAACACTCTGCAGCCTGCATGGTGATCATCTCATTGGTTTGAACTTCTGCTGGCCAGTCAAGATATGGGATATATACATATATATGATTGCCAACACCTCATGGTGCACCTACATAGTTGAGAAAAGCAGAGCAGTTTATTTCTCACTCTCCCAAGGAGAAAGCTGTGTGCTTCTCACTGGTGACTCTTGATGGCATTGGGCATATGCTTAGCTGGGTTGGCTCCATATGGGGAACCTGGTTGTGGCCTGTCCTACATCTTCCAGGGAGGCACAGTTGTAGTCACTTTTATTCAGTCCAGTGTTGCCCAAGACAAAGTACAATTACCTGATTGATGGCCTGTGTGTAGGATTTGTAGCTGGATACATGAAAGATGGTGGTAGAGCTGTAGGTGAACAGCTTTACCATGATGCCCTCGTGACTTGCTCTTCACCCAGACCACGCAGGCAAAGTTTAATCTTAATCAGCTCTGCCCATACTTTGGCAGGACACCCTGCTGGTCCTCCAGGAACAAAGAGATAAGTAGCCTTGTGAGAAAGTCACAAGGCTGTTTGTCATCTGCTTTCTTTGCTTGAAGGGCACATACGATAGCCACAGGCTATAAAATGGATATAGTTTGGTTTGGCTTCTCAGCAGCCCATGTTCTCATTTAGCTTGTTGTCCTGTGGGAGTAGGGATATTGTTCTTCCTTTTGCTGTTTGAGTTAGTAAAAATCCCCTTGGCGTCACTGTCTTCTGGCAGACTGCATCTATGGGCATGTAAAGTATGGCTTCTTGTGAATGTGTGTCACTTTCCCACCATCATAACTTCAGAATCAGAAAGTTGAAACATCAGGGCCATCTGCACTACAGCTGTCTTATGAATAAAATAACATTTAGAACAATTGGTTCTAGAATGCCTTTTAAAAGAATTGATAGCCTAGGGCGGCACCTGTGGCTCAGTGAGTCGGGGTGGAGCCCCAGCCAAACTGCAAAACAAAAGACATATCCGGGTGTTGTGGCAGGTGCCTGTAGTCCCAGCTACTCGGGAGGCTGAGGCAAGAGAATCACCTGAACCCAGGAGTTGGAGGTTGCTGTGAGCTGTGTGATACCACGGCACACTACTGAGGGTGATAAAGTGAGACTCTGTCTGTACAAAAAAAATAAAAAATCAATAGCCTAATTTCTTCTATGACAGAGTATACAGATAGCCAGAGCTGGTTTACATTCAATAAATCATAATACTTTTAGAATTCCTGAAAAGTAGCTTTGCCCTGGATTGTTGGTGTTTATGGCTTTTTTAATTTCACAGAAGCAGCTATAGTATCTTCTGATGCTTATACTACAAATCAGTTTTTCAATGAAAAATAGACTTTTCCTCAGTTGAACTATATCAGTGGATATTCTCCAAATAAAATGTAAGGTAAGTGGAACATAGAATGCCATAAAGGAAACTTCTAATTTAAAATACCAGAGGGGGCTCAGCGCCTGTGGTTCAAGCAGCTAAGGTGCCAGCCAGGTACACCTGAGCTGGTGGGTTCGAATCCAGCCCGGGCCCGCTGAACAACAGCTGCAACCAAAAAATGGCCAGGTGTTATGGTGGGCACCTATAGTCCCAGCTACTTGGGAGGCAGAGGCAGGAGACTCGCTTGAGCCCAGGAATGGGAGGTTGCTGTGAGTTGTGATGCCACAGCACTCCATCCAGGGTGACAGGGAGTCTTTTTTTGAGGCTCTGTCTCAAAAAAAAATAAATAAATAAAATATGAAATTGATTTTTTTTGTATCTCAAAACTTTCACTATAACCTACATACTGATACTGTGCAAAGCAGCTGATACAACAATAAGAATGTCCGTGGCTGTTAGC
>CAUYON010177459.1:0-41579 GCA_963573935.1 Arctocebus calabarensis | reverse complement strand
CCCCCCCCCCCCCCCCCCCCCCCCCCCCCCCCCCCCCCCCCCCCCCCCCCCCCCCCCCCCCCCCCCCCCCCCCCCCCCCCCCCCCCCCCCCCCCCCCCCCCCCCCCCCCCCCAACACCCCACTGAGCCGGCGCTCAGGCGTCCAGAGATCTTAGCCACTGAGCCCTATAACCCCAACAAGGACACATCTTTGTTGTACCCAATGGGCTGCGTGCAGCCGAGAGCTGGCGCAGAGCCCGTGCACTTTTCCCCCTAAAAGAAGGAGGTCCCACTCCAGGTCATTGCCCTGACAGTCCGGGGAATGTAGGGCAGGGGTTCCATGAAAAGGCAGCAGAGGGAAGGGAGTGAGGCCAAGGCTGGCAGCGTGGGCGACGCTCAGTGACACAGGGCACAATAAGGCCATTTATGTGGCAGGAGGGATGGGGACTTGTCCAGAAAAAGAGCAACTTTGCCCATCCTCCACCAGCCCTCTAACTCCCTCGCTTTTCTGTGCCCAGGACTCCCCAACCAATAAGCTCCTGTACGCCAAGGAGATTCCCGAGTACCGGAAGATCGTGCAGCGCTACTACAAGCAGATCCAGGACCTGGCCCCGCTCAGCGAGCAGGAGATGAACGCCCACCTGGCCGAGGAGTCGCGGGTGCGCTGGTGTTCCCGCCCTGGGCCTCCCTGCCCCCCCAGGGCAGACGGCCCTTCTGGGGTAGCCACCGCTTCCTCTTGTGTACCTGCAACTCCCCATGGCTTGTTTTTCCCAGAGCACAGGGATATTTCCCAGGGGGAAGAGGAGAGGAGAATTAGGGTTCTGGAAGCCATCTTCTCCCCCCAGGACTTGTGGGGCCTGTTTATTTAACTGGAAAATTGGTGGGGGGTGGGAGTTGGGTCCTGCTCTGACTGTTGGGCTAACCACCCCAACCTCCTGCCTTCTTGTTTCTCATAGAAATACCAGAATGAGTTCAACACCAATGTGGCCATGGCAGAGATTTATAAATACGCCAAGAGGTATCGCCCTCAGGTAAGTCACCCGCCCCGGGGCAGGTGGGCTTTCTACTCAATTTCATTCATCCTGGGACATTTGCACTTCATGCCAGTCACTAGAGGTGGACATGCGAGCATGTGTTCTCCCCCAAGGGCCAAGGCGGGAACCCTCCTTGCCCCAAGCTGTGGCCCACCTGACCCCATGACTCCCCTCAGATCATGGCTGCCTTGGAGGCCAGTCCCACGGCCCGGAGGACACAGCTGCAGCACAAGTTTGAGCAGGTGGTGGCTCTGATGGAGGACAATATCTATGAGTGCTACAGCGAGGCCTGAGACGCATTGGCAAGAAGAGCCTGTCAGCACTGCTGCGGGGGAAACAGGGTACCCACTGGGCCTGGGCTTGATCTTATGCCTAGTGTCCCCGCCTCTGGCTGGGAAATACTGAGCAGAAATGGCTGGGGCAGGGGATAGAGGAGAGGCCGCTGTGAACCAAGCAGGGAG
Source organism: Arctocebus calabarensis (assembly GCA_963573935.1). Lineage (NCBI taxonomy): Eukaryota > Metazoa > Chordata > Mammalia > Primates > Lorisidae > Arctocebus > Arctocebus calabarensis. The sequence continues at coordinate 40,106 of CAUYON010177459.1, read as the reverse complement.
CCCTGGCCCTGGCCCCTTGGGCACCTCTGTCCCCTCCCACCTGCCCCCAGATCACCTCTGGGTTAGAGGCCTTGAATGCCACAGCCAGTGCCTGGTAAGGCTCCCATCTGCTCAGCTCAGCCGGACTGTGCCCACCACTCACTCTGCTGAGAAAGCCCTGCCTGTCCAAGTGGCCCAGCACAAATCCGGGCAGAGGAGGGCCCTTAGGGAGGCTGTAACCCAGAAACACTACCTCATCCAAACTGGTGCAGGGCGCCTCCTTGAACCAGCCCTCAGTTAGTTTCTGCTTCAACCACCAAAAAGTTATCTCTGTCTCCCCTCACCTGAGAGGACCTTGACCACAGGTGGATTCAGCGTTCGGTTTTTGTTGCTGGAGCAGCGACTGGTAGAGTGGGCTCTGTGGGCTTCTGCCTGGGTGGGCAGGGGCCGAGGAGAGGGGACAGGTGCTGGGAGCTTCCGGCCCTGCTGAAAGGAGAGGGCCTTCCCGGGCACCGAGGCTGGAGCTGGGCTACTCAGTCTTGCTGGAAGTGTTTCTAAAGATAGCACCACTTTTTTGTTGTTTTTAAAAAAGCTTTTATATATTAAAAAAAAACTTACGCGCCAACTGTGAATAGCTGCTGCTGTGCAGAGGACCTGGGGAGGGTCCTGAGAGGCTCCCAATGCAACACTGGAAACGACTGTTCCAGAGACGGGCAGACCTGGCAGAGACCCCCCTTAGCGCCCTGAGCCATTGCCAGTTCCATCAGAAGCAGCCTTCTGTGGCTGCGCCAGCCATTCAGCCCCTGCGCAGAAGAAACAGCCAGAGCTGGGACTGGCTGGAGGGGGTGGCCAGGACTCTCTGGAATCTTCTTTATAATAAAAGCCTGACCCAGGAAAACCTACCGTGGGCTCCAGCCTTTGTCCTGACACGGCCAAGCAGAGAATGGAGCAGCTTCTTCACCCATTTGTAATAGAAAGTGGGTGGGTGTGGCTTCCAACCCTGTCTCAGCCATTCTGAGGTTTGGGCCGACACCTGTCGCGGTGTTTGAGAAGGCAGTCAGACATAGTGAAGGTTGCGTGTGCACCACAGGCTAGGCCCAGAGCTGCCGTTCCTTGGACTCCGAGGACACCCATGGGACCCCGGAGAAAATGGCACCGCTCCCATGTGCTCCGTGTCCCTTGGGGACCCTGTTTGTCTTTGTAACAAACCACTGAGGAATACGGTTTGTACACCTATATAATGGGACAATAATTGTGTCTCAGCGAGAATGAGGAATTTCCCAGGTCACATGACCAGGAAGGGGCAAAGTGTGGACCAGGATGCAGGAGCCCCTGATTTTTCTGTCCCATCCTTCCTCCAGGTCAGAGTCCACAGTGGCCCCAAACTGTGGAGAGGTCAAACGTGAACACTCTGGAAAGGGAGCTGACATTTATACACTTGCCCTGAGTTTCTCCTTGAGCTTGGAAAATATATTAACCCCATCTTCCAGACAAGGAAACAGAGGTGGTTTCCCCAAACTTAGGTTAACCCTGGGCTCTGTTCCCAAAAGGGCATGTTGTCCCTCAGCACAGCGTGTGAGGGTAGTTGACTTGGGGTCAGCACACACCCCCCCGCTTCTGGCCCTGAGCTGGGGTGAAATTCACCCCCCACTCCCAGGAAAAGATCACTAGGGAACCCGGGCCCCAGATTAACAGCAGCTTCACTTAATTTTTTCCCTTTATGAAGGAAACATAGTTACATGCACATCTATTGAGAGCAAGAACTAGGACAAAAGACTGGCAAAACTGAAACAAAATCCCACAAATACCAGTTCTAGAATTAATGAGAACAGAAAAGTAAACAACCTTTTGCTTTAAAAATAGCTTTCTCCTGTAGTGGCTTCTGGGTGGAGAGATTTTCTTTGTATCTTTCAAATTTTCTATTCTGAGCATTGATTTCTTTTTATTAAGCAGCAGATTCTCTAAGTTATGGGCACATTTGATAGTGTTTGGGGGGGAAGGGAGAGGGTGTGATTCTAGAATGAATACACTTAGGAAGCACAAAAGCATGAAAAAAACATAAGCTGTCCTAACCCCCCATGGTAAATATTCTCTCCAGAACACTACCCCACGCTGAGTGTTTGTGTGGGGGGCAGGAATAAACTCAGGATCAGGGTGCACTCACCGTTTTGCAACTTGAATTTTCTTCCCAACAATATGTCAGTAACATCTTTCTATGTCATTAAATATTCCACAGCCTGTCTTACTTAATGTCTGATTAACATGCAATTCCTTCTTGAAATTTAGAAATACATTTGCAAATGGAGGAAATCTTTGGTTTCCGAGGTCACTTCTCAGCACAGAAAGTGGCCAACTTCCATGAGCCATGTACTTTCCTTGTCTGGGGCCCTGAAGCTCTCAGGCAAGGGGAGAGGGTCCCCGACCTCTGAAGGTCCCAGGAGGGTGGGGACCCCGATATAGTGTCCTCAAACAAAACTCCTTGCAGAAGGAAAGAAACTATTGCAAATAAGGGAGGTGACTTGCCCACAGTCTCATGAATGCCAGACATGCCTCCACCCCCACGCCCCCAGAGGTGACTCCCACAGCCCTGTCCAAGCCACGTAGGAGCCAAGGCAGGAGCAGACCGTCCTTGAGTCTGCTGTCTGCACCCCCGCCTGCCGTCTGCTCCCCATGCCCCTCGGGGCCCTGCTAGCAACCACATTACAGATACCCCAGGGAAACTGCCGGTACAGCTAGACAAAGTCTCCTGTAGGCTTTCGGGGCACAAAGGGAGCAGACTGATGCCCCATGCTGGCAGCCTCAGTTTCCCTCCCTGCCCCATCTGCCCCTTCTCAAGTCCCATCTGGCTTTGCTCTATTCCCCGTTTAACCCATCCACCGGGCCTAGCTCAGCCATCACCTCCCTCCGGCCCAGGCTGAGTTTTCATCTCAGGAACAGTAATGTCTAGACCCAAGCTGCACTCAGCTTTGACCCTTCTGCATCCAACCCATCCGCTAATCCCACCCACATGACCTTCAACTTCTACCCAGGACCCACTAGCCAGCCCCTCTCCCCTGAGCAGCATCCAGGCTGGCCACCCCTCTCCCTCCTTCCCCAGACTGCAACAGGAGCCTCTTCACTGGCCTTGCACACATCCCCCCCCCCCCCCCGCCCCCAATTCAGATAAAACCCAACATGCTTCCTACTGACTGACAAGGCCCTTCACAATCTAGCCCTTGTCTACCCTGTAGCCCTGTTCTACAAGACAAACCACCCTGATACCCAGTGGCTTAAAACAATAGAACCACTTGGGCGGCTCCTGTGGCTCATCGAGTAAGGCCCCCGGCCCCATATACTGAAGGTGGCAGGTTCAAACCCCGCCTCCGGGAAACTGCAAAATATAAAAATAGCCAGGCGTTGTAGTGGGCGCCTGTAGTCTCAGCCACTCGGAAGGCTGAGGCAAGAGAATCGCCTAAGCCCAGGAGTTGGAGGTTGCTGTGAGTTGTGTGACGCCACGGCACTCTACCGAGGGTGAGAAAGTGAGACTCTGTCTCTACAAAAAAAAAAAAAAAAACAAAGCAATAGAACCATTTACTTTGGTCATGAATCTGCAATTTGGGTGGGACTTGGCAGGGAAGGTTCAGCTAAAGATCCTCGCATGGTGGCACATTGATGTTGGCTGGTCGGAGAGCTCAGCCAGGGCTGAAATTGGGTGCCTTGGTGCCACTCCACGAACTGCTGGGGCTTCCGACAGAAGGGTGGCTGAGTTTGGGGAGTATCAAAAAACCAAACCAAAACACCAAAAACACAAGTAGAAGCTGCCAGTCTCTTAAAGTAGGGTGCAGAATGTCATAGTGTCATTGCCACTGTATTCTATTGGTCAAGCGGTCACGCAACCCATATTCAAGGATCAGAGGGACACAGACTCCAGCTCTCCCTGGGAGAGGTGTCAGGGATGTTTGTAGAACACAGATCTCATCTCCCATGACTGTCCTCAGTGGGCTCATCTTGTAGCTCCTTGAGCCCGCCTATATGCTCCTGTCTCAGGGCCTCTGTGCCTTTTCTCCCCTTGGGATTAAACGGCTGTCCCCTTCGGACAGAGGCCCCCTCCTCCGAGAGGCCTTTCCACCCTGCCTAAACAGCAGCCAGACCCACTTCTCCCTCTGGCTTTTCTCAGGGCACTGGTACCCGTTGCCATGTAGGTTGGTCTATCGCTGGCTGAAGGCTTTGTCACCAAGAGTGGTGCCTGGCCCCTGAGTGCGCTGCTGTGCCTCTGGGCTCTCTAATCCCGCCTTTCCAACACTGGAGGGCAGTTTCTAAACACATACGTCAGTCACCCTCCCTAGCTCCCTTCTAGCCCCTAGAGAAAGTCACTTCTGCCTGGCAGGCCTTCCCAAACCCCACCCCTGCCCAGAGGCTCAGGCCCACCCTCAACCTGTGCACCAATCTACAAATGCCCATCCTTCGGCCCCACCCCTCACTCAGTGCCTTCTGCCTACAACGCTCCCCTCTCCTCTCTGGCAACCGCTATACATCCTATAAGATCAAGATCTACCTCCTCCTGGAAGCAGTCCCAGATTGCAGGGCCGGGTTAAACACCCCTTCTGTGCCCCTCACATCACAGTCCATCTCCCCCAGTGCAGGAGCTCCTACCTGGGCCTCTGCATTGGCCAGGTAAACAGTAAGTGCTCTGATTGGCCAAATCCCTGAACCTCAGGCTCCACCCACACCAATTTGTGAGGAAAAAAAAGTCTTTATTTTTATTGATAAATAGGTTACATAAAAATTGTACCCTCGTAATAATTTGGGAAAAGATACTCAAAAAGATAAATAGGTTACAATTAAATAAACAGCAATGGTTTGCTGGGGAATAAAAACTCTCTTCACCTCACCCCCGGCTTTATGCTTCAGCCCTCTTGCTGGACACCTTGGATGCTGAGGCCTTAATGGGCAGCCCAGGCCTTCTTGAGCCCATAGGGGCCTCTGTCTTCCTGGCCAGGTGTGCAGGTGCCGACTTGGACCCACTGCCCTTATCAGGGAACGCTGCCCTGGCGTTTGGTCTCTCCCTAGGTCTCTGGGTAGTTGCTCCTTGAAGGGCCTTGGCTGTCATCTTCTTTTTGGTTGGGGAAACAGCCTCATTCTTGACCTATAAGAGCAAACCCAGAGCAAGGTGACAGAGCTGGGCAGGGCTGGGCACACAGCTCAGAGCTCACATGGGTAGCAGTGACATCCCAGTCCCTTGACGCTGAAATAGGAATGGCGACCACCACAGAATGGAGGGCCAGAGAGAAGAACCCCACTTCCCCCCAGGCTGACCTCTGCAGTGGCTGGAGATAGGCTGCCCAAGCTCTGGCCTGTTCAAGGTGGGCAGTCAGAGCAGGAAAGGCACAGGGGCGCCTACCTTGCTGGCTGCGGGTTTGGAACTTACTTTGGTTTTCCTGCGGGCTTCAGCATCTCCTGGAAATTGGAGGGAGGTGAAATGTGGGCGGGATGGTTCAGGGACTCCAGAGCCCCCTTCCTACCTGGGTCCCAGATCCTCACTTGGCTGTGAGACATGGGGCAAGTTTTTGGTCACTCTGAGCCCTTGGTGCCCTACTCTGCAAGCTGGTTATCACAGCGTCTCTCTTCCATGACGGCTGGCCCTTAATCAGACTTCTTGCTCCCTGCAAAGCACTAGGAAAGACCCCTGTTCCACACCCACCCACACTATAGGCTCCTGACAGGTTTATCAGCCTCCATCTAGTCGTGTTTTTCAATCTTTTTTACCTGAGGGCACACTTGAACCTATAGTTAAACTTCTGCAATACACTTAAATTGTGGTCAAAAAAAAAAAAAAAGAAAGAAAAAGAATATACTTATTGTTCTTTAAAGTTCTTTTAATTTTTTTTAAAGACAGAGTTTCACTTTGTTGCCCTCCGTAGAGTGCTATGGCCTCATAGCTCATAGCAACCTCAAATTCCCGGGCTGAAGTGATCCTCTTGCCTTAGCCTCCCGAGTAGCTGGAACTACAAGTGGCTGCTACAATGCCCAGCTATTTTTAGAGACGATATCTTGCTCTTGCTCAGGCTGGTCTCAAACTCTTGAGCTCAAGGAGCTCTATACACCTTGGCCTCCTAGAGTGCTGGGATTACAGGCATGAGCCACTGTGCCTGGCCCTTTAAAAATAATTTAATTAATAATCTTCAAAAATTTTCATGGTACACCTAAGATCCTCTCAGGACACACCAGTATGTACATGGTTGAGGATCACTGCCCTAGTGTGTCTTCCATAATGGCAGCTAGGATACATTTTAAAAAATAATTCTAACCCCAGCTACTGTCAGAATCCTTTTGTGGGCTCCTCATTGCCCGCCAGGCTCCAGCTGCCCTTCACAGCCTCCCTCCCTACACTGCAAACAGAACTAGTTGCAGTTTTTATGCCTCCAAATCTTTTGCAGGATTCTTATCAGGCTTGGGACACCTCTTCCAGGAAGGCTTCCCAGACCCCAACCTCAGGAATGAGCCAGGCTCTTAGTCTGTTTCCCCCCATATGACCATTGAAATGTTTTCCCCACTTCCTGTACCACCTCCCATGAGTCCTGTATAGGATTCTAGATTATGAATGAGATAGCTTCTGTAGGTTTATTTTTTTTTCCCCCAGTTTTTGGCCGGGGCTGGGTTTGAACCTGCCACCTCCGCTATATGGGGCCTACTTCTTGAGCCACAGACACCACCCTGTAGGTTTATTCTTAAGTTGAATTCGTGTATAAGTTGGAATAGGTGCATTTACCCATTACCTGTGATAGCCTCCGTTGGTAAGTGTGAGTCACGTGTCAGATGTTTGTAACCTGGGGACTGCCCACATGCCTCCAAGTCAGGCCAAGCGCTTCAGGCACATTTGGGAGATAAGCACACCCCCTTCCCCAGAGCTGGATGCTGCAAACCACCAGCCCCATGCGCCCCACCCGCACTCACACACTCACCTTGGCTGCTCCTGCCGTTGACCTTTGACTTCCCGCTGAGCCTGCTGGCTTTGGAAGGGGCCTGTGTGGCTTTGTCTGGCTTTGGGTCGGCCTTCCTAGCCTCACCCAGTTTTGCCTCGATGTCCGTGGCCTTGCTGCCATTCCTGAGGGCCTTCTCCTTGGCTGTTTGTGGTTTGGGAGGCGCCTTCCTCACCTCTCCAGGCTTCCTGGCTGCCTTTTCCACCTCACCCAAGCAGGGAGCGTCCTTCTTTGCCTCACTTGGTTTCTTGGGGCCCTTCTCCTTGGCCTCCCCAGCTCTCCTGGGGGCTCTCGAGGCAGCTGTCCTCCTGGACTGGACTTTCTTCTTGCACTTGGGAACTAACTGCAGGAGGAGAATGTGAGGGGTGGGACTGAGAGCAGAAATCCGGGTGTCTCCCATCCCTACACCCTCAGCAAGACTCTAAGAAGGACGCCCCATTCCAAACAAGGGGCTAAAAAGGTGGTCAGGGGCATAGGAACAAGATACACAGCCCCCTCCTGCCTGACTGTCCTTCTACCCTGTCCCCAGAGACGTAGCCTATGAGTCTCTCCACCACCACCTACCCTGCCTTTCCCACAGATCATGGCTCTAGACCTCCCCTGCCCCATGCCCAGCAGAACTTGGGTTTTAAGGGAGCTCTGAGCCCACACCTTTCTCCAGCTGCCTCCTCTCATCTTTACAATGGGGACTGGACCAGAGGGTGTGAGGGTTAGGGACATGTGACAGCTTCTGGCAGAGAGGTGGTGCTGCCTGTTGAGTCCAGCTCTGATGCCGCTACACTCCTCTCCCCAAATTCTCATGGCTCCTCATCACCCACCAAGACCAGAAACAACCCCACCTCCAACACCAGGACCCCAAGGGCCCCTTGCTGCCTTCCCCTTCCTGGCCTTGCCCTGACTTGAGTCCAGGCTCTAACCCCCACCCGGGAGTTCCACCAGGTAGGACTTCCCATGACCTGCCACCCAGTAACCTCAGAGACCAGCACATGGTAAGTTGAGAATATTCCACAATGTTCCACAGCAACTATCAGAGAAGCTACACGCCAGAAGTTGGGCAAGATGCCGCAGCACAGCAGAGAAAGACAGGCCCTCCGTCTAGGGCCCTGAGGCTTTCCTGGTGGCCAATGGTAGTCATAATGCTAGGGCTCAATTTTGTCCCAAACCTGCCCTCAGTTCTGGCTGGCCCTTTCAGAGCCTCCTTACCAGGATGGGACTCTTCTTTTAAATGGAGGAATGTGGTTTAGAGCCAGAGAGAGCTGGAAGCAGACCCCACTGCTGTGATGGGGTTCCAGGAAGGGGGTGAACATGAAGAAGTGATGACACAGTCCCCTGCATCTGCAAACCCCGAGAGGCACGAAGAGGGACATTGCAGGGACCCGGGCAGGTGGGAACTCAGAGGAGCAGCCTTCCCAGAGGGGAGGGGTCTCTGCCGAGATGTGCACATGGAGGACAAGAGGGAGAAGGGCGCCGCCCAGAGGCGGGAGAAACGCTAGGCGCTGACGCTCAACCCCCGCGCTCACTTTGAAGCTGCCGGTGGCCCCCTTGGCCTTGGAGTTGAGGGGCCTGGTGAGGAGGCCGCGGCGCATGCCGGTGGCCAGGGCCTGCTTCAGCAGGTACTTGAAGCGGGTGACATCCACCGTCGGGTACTTGTTCAGGATGTAGAGCTTGATTGCCACCACCGACGTGCCCCGGCGCTGCTCCCCCGCCTGCAGCGCCTCCAGCACCATGCGCAGTACCGGGGGGTTGCGGCGCCCCACCAGGAAGGTGCCGTGGCCTGTGGACAGACAGCAGGAGTCACCAGAGGCCACATGGCCCTCAGGCCCAATCAGACTCAGAGCAAGATTTGAACAATCCAAGTGCATGCGTGTGTGTGGGGGGTGGGGGGGGCAACCAGATAAATGTGAACACTAGAAGGAAATACTGGATGATATTTTTTTTTTTGCAGTTTTTGGCCAGGGCTGGGTTTGAATCCACCACCTCTGGCATATGGGGCCGGCGCCCTACTCCTTTGAGCCACAGGCTCCGCCCTGGGTGATCTTAATAAGGATAATACTACTGTTTTTAGGGGTGCAAGTGGAATTGCAACTACTTTTCGCAAGATGCTTATCCGTTAAAGATAAATACTGGACTCTTTACAAATGAAAAGTCCAGTCCACAATTTGCTTTGAAAATAACCCAGTTGGGGTGGCACCTGTGGCTCAGTGAGTAGGGCGCCGGCCCCATATGCCAGAGGTGGTGGGTTCAAACCCAGCCCCGGCCAAAAACTGCAAAAAAAAAAAAAAAGAGAAAATAACCCAGTTGATGAAACAAGAGTAGCCTCGACCTGGTGACAGTGGTTGGAGTTGGGCAATGGGTGCAGTTGGTGGGAGTCAGGTAACATTTTTTGGTGTCTGTTTGAAAGTTTTCATAATAGAACATTGTGAAAGACTTTCATTCCTAGGTATATATCCAAGAGAAATGGAAACAAGTTCACAAATGTGTACGTGAATGTTCATAGCAGCACTATCCGTAATAGCCAAAAGGTAGACAACTGAAATGTCCACAGTGAAGATAAATGAGCCATAGACAAAATGGGTCCGATAGAAAGGAAGGAAGCACTGACACATTATCAGAGGGATGAACCCTAAAAACAGGCTAAGTGGGAAAAGCCAGCACAGAAAGCCACTTATGTTCTATGATTCCACTCATAAGAAGTGATCAGGGCTCGGCGCCTGTGGCTCAATGGGCTAAGGTGCCAGCCACGTACACCTGAGCTGGCGAGTTCAAAGCCAGCCCCGGCCCGCCAAACAATGACGGCTGCAACCAAAAAATGGCCGGGCATTGTGGCAGGTGCCTGTAGTCCCAGCTACGTGAGAAGCAGAGGCAGGAGACTCACTCAAGCCCAGGAATTGGAGGTTGCTGTGAGCTGTGATACCACAGCACTCTATCCAGGGTGACAGTTTGAGACTCTGTCTCAAAAAAATATATGTACATGTATATATTTGAGACAGAGTCTCACACTGTCACTCTGGGTAGAGTGCTGTGGCATCATAGCGCACAGACACCTCAAACTCTTGGGTCTCAAAAAATAAAATAAATAAAATAAAAATAAAAAAAAGAAGTGATCAGACTGAGCAAATCCACAGCGGCAGAAAACAGACCAGTGGTGTCTGGGGAAGTGGTGTGGGGATATGGAGGGATGGCTAATGCACAAGGTGTTTCTTTTTAAGGCAATGAAAAATATATATACTGGCTCGGTTCCTTTAGCTCAGCAGCTAGGGCGCCAGTCTTATACACTGGAGCTGGGGGGTTCTAATCCAACCTGGGACTGCCAAACAACAACTACAACCAAAAAAAAATAGCCAGGCATTGTACCTGTAGTTCCAGCTACTTGGGAGGCCGAGGCAAGAGAATTGCTTAAGCTCAAGAGTCGGAAGTGGCTATGAGCTGTGATGCCATGGTACTCTACCCAGGGTGACAGCTTGAGACTCTGTCTCAAAAAAATATATGTACATGTATATATTTGAGACAGAGTCTCACACTGTCACTCTGGGTAGAGTGCTGTGGCATCATAGCGCACAGCCACCTCAAACTCTTGGGTTCAAGCAATCCTCCTGCCTCAGCCTCCCAAGTAGCTGGGACTACTGCCACAACACCCAACTACTATTTTCAGTAGAGACAGGGTCTTGCACTTACTCAGGCTGATCTTCTAAACTTAAGCAATCTGCCTGCCTCAGCCTCCCAGAGTGCTAGGATTATAGATGTGAGCCACTGCACCAGGGTATGAAAATATACTGAAATTGATTGTGAAGATGGCTATACAACTCTGAATACACTAAAAGTCATTGCATACTTTAAACAGGTGAATTGTATGGTATGTGAGCTATTCTCAACTAGCGGTTATTTTTAAAAAGTTTCAAGTAAGAGTAGGATAAACAGGTTGGGGGCAGAAGCATAAGAAAGTATCAGTCACCACTCAGTACATAAGAAGGATTTAAATATGAAATAGGGTTTAAATATGGTAATTGTAAATAGTGGTTTCTGATCAATCTGCAGAATTTAAAGACTGAAAAAAAAAAAAAGGAAAACTGGTTACAATATATTGTAACCAATTAAAAACTTTTTTTTGGAATAGGAAAATGACCCACCTGAGGCTCGGTGCCTGTAGCTCAGCGGTCAGGGCGCCGCCCACACACAGTGAGGCTAGAGGGTTCAAGCCCAGCCTGGGACTGCTAAACAATGACAACAACAACAAAAGCTGGGTGTTGTGGCAGGCGCCTATAGTCTCAGCTACTTGGGAGGCTAAGGCAAGAGAATCACTTAAGTTCAAGAATTTGAGGTTGCTGTGAACTATGACGCCACAGCATTCTACCAAGGGCGACAATAGTGAGACTCTTGTCTCAAAAAAAAAAAAAGAAAAAGAAAGAAAGAAAGAAAAGAAAATGACCCACCTGAGACACTAGATCTAATTTAATTCAACCCCTGCCACATCCTGGTCAGTAAGCACAGTGTGTAGGAACGTTCATTTTCCCAGGGGCCAAAGCCCGTGCATTGGTGGAGGCCTGGGTCCCCCTAGAATCTCAGAAGCTTCACCCTCCCCTTTGGACCTCAGTCTTGCCATCTATACAGTGGGGATGGGGGCCTCTAAGGAGGCCTGAGCCCTCCCACCTGCGGTGTTACAGGGTTTCCTAAGGGGTCCTTGGCCTGACCTCGGGTAGCCACTCCAACCCTCCCACAAACCATGCCCATCCCACAGAGCCACTTCCAAGGGTCTTCCCCTAGACCTGTCCCCTCCCTTCCTCACTCCTCATTCAGCACTTAGTAAATGCCTGCTGTATACTAGGCTGTATACATCCTCCTTGCCTCCCCTAAACCTGCCCTCCATCTCCTCTCTCCCAGGTATACCCCCTGCTACTGCCCCACACCTGCCCAGACATCCAAGCAAGAACCCAAAGGCCATCCTGGGCCCCCTCCCCCACGGCCTCCATGCCACACCTGTTCATGGGCTTCTCTCTCTACATTCTGGCCTTTCCTCTCCGAACCCTTAGCCCCAGCCTCCTCCCACTGCCTCTTTCCCCTTCCAAAGCATTCTCGTCACTGTATCTCACATGAGTCACCTCCCTGAGACCCCCCAAAGCTGCCCATTGCCTTCAGCTAAGAGTGGACCCACTGAAGACTCTGTGGAGGCCCTGACGACCCTGTTCCCTTCCCCCTGTGCCCCCCCCAACACTGCTCCTAGACAGAAGGTCTCCGCTCCTGCTGTGCTCCCTGCCCCTGTGCTCCTCTCCCACTGGGTCATCCAGCAGTTTTCATTCGTCCTTAAAGCACCCAGGCCCATAAAGCACCTTGATTTGGACATCTCTGACTTCCCAGCCAAGAGTGAAAAAGTTCATCATTGTACTCCCTGGCACCTGGACCCCTTCCTCCCCCCAACCCCTGGAGCCTTTGCAAATATTCAGAACACTTCCCCTGGGTGAGAATTATCTACCCTGCAGGGCTTACCTCTTCCAGGAAGCCTTTCCTGACCTCCCAGAGTGAGCCAGGGCCCCTCACGTGGCTCTCCAGGTTACTGCCATTAAAACCCAGGCCATGTTACCAAATGATATCCATTAATGAGGTAGCCTTCCCTGTCAGACTGAGAGCTCTTCAAGGGAATGAGCAGGGTCTTGTTTCCCTCGGGGGACATGCATGTCCAGAGAAACCCTGAGTCGTTTGTTGATTAAAAACTGGGATACCCACCCCTGGCCCCAGTCCCTCTAATTAGACGCCCTGCAGCTGCAGCCCTGCCCTGGAGGAAACAGCTACACCTGGGCAGGCCTGCTCTGTTCACCGTCTTTCCCTGGGTGGGACAGGCCTCTGCCCTCAGGCCCTCCCTGGCCCCAGCTACCTGTGGCATCAGCTTTTCTGCCAAATGGGCTGGGCCGTTGAACTCAACAGCTTCCAGGGTGGATGCCGGAGCCTGGCTGGGAAAAGGCAAGGAGGGGTGGAGGAAATAGGCTTGCAGGGATGAGGAAGGGCTGCCTCCTCTTGCTCACCTGGCTTTTTAGACTCAGGAGACTTGGATGATCCTGCCGTGGAAGTTGAGGTGGTCGAGGTTTCGCTGGTGACGCTCCCAGGAGCCATCAGATAGGCAGCTAACTGACTCCCTGCTCCAGGCCTGATGCTGCTGGGCCCACCGGCTCGCTATATACCAGCAGCCACCCACCCTCCAATTAGCTCTGATTGGACTGGGGCCTTCAGAACTGCTAATTGGGGCCAAAGGGGTGGGATGGGTCATGCCAGCCCTTGCCTTCTACATGAGAGCCCCAGCTTCCCATCCACTTGCATGTGATTTTGGGTGGGTCACTTGACTTCTCTGAGTTTTAGCCCCCACAGCAAAATGATAGGAGCTGAGATGCTCTATCCCTCCCATGCTCTCTGCCCACCGAGGGCTGGGGAATTGGGGGCACCTGTGTAGTCAGGGTGACTGCCAAGGCCTTCTAATACCACTGAGTGGGCAATAGCCTACCCCAGTATCTGGTCCTGTTTGCAGGCCACTGCTGGCCTCAGTTTCTCAAAAAGTAACAGAAGAGGCCGCCCAGTGTGGTTGGCCCAGAGCAGACCTCTCCCCAGGGCAGGCAGCAGCTTCCCCTGAGGTCAGCCAGGCTCTCTGGGCCTGTGCCTTCCTTTTTATTTTTTTTTTAAAGAAATAAATTATTAAAGGAAGAAAGAACAATTTTTAAATAAAATTGCTTAGCAAAAGTCTTCATACATAAGGACCATGTCCAGTGGGAAAATAAACAAATAATATAAATAAGCAATTCACCAGCCTAAAGGCTGATAAACACAGGAAAAAATATGCTTAACCTCCTTGGCATCAGGAAAAGACAAATGAAAATGATGATGAAATACTAGTTTTCCCATCAAATTGATAAAAATTGAAGTGTTGGCAAGGATACAGACAGCCAGGCCCTTGCTGCCCCTGCCAATGTAGAAATTAGGGCAAAGCCCACTTTGGAAGTTATTCCCTTGAGCCCCCAAACTCCACCTCTCTTGCATTATTTGGAAAAGAAAAAAAAGCAAAGTTAGAACTAACTTCCAAGTGAACTCCCCAGGGCCCGACTAAATTACTCTCTTGCTGTGGAATACTCTCCAGCCATCTAAAATGACAAAGTGGATTAAAGCACAGATGAGGTTGTATTTCACACCCAGCAGAAGGACAAAAGATTTCAGAGTCTATTAATGCTGACTGCCAAGGATGTGATGAAATATGAAGCCGCTGGGGGTGAGTGGGTGGCCACCTTAGCAGTTCAGCAGCAGCTCATAAACTAAGTAAGGATGGGCTCACTCCACAAACCACCCATTTTCTATAAATCAAGAGAAACTTTTACACCAATACACAGGGATGTTCACTACAATCTCAGCAAAAATTCAAAACGATCTAGATGCATCGAGTGGAAAGCAGACAAGGAAGCGGCCATCCGTTGGCACAGTGGGATAGTATACAGCAGTGAAAATGAACCGCGCTGAATGTGTCTGCAGAATATGCTCCCACTTCTAAGTGTGTGTGTTCCTGGGCATGAAGGCACAGAGGTGTAAAAGGATTCCTACCAAGGTAGTATCAGGGATTACCTCTGAGGAAGGCAGAGGATTAAGAGGGGTGTGTTTTAAACAGACTTGTGTTTTTTCACTAGTCTCCTCATTGTTAGAATTTTCCCAGAAGACTTTCCATCACCACAGGGCTGGATTGAGGGAGGCTGGGGCTTTCAAAGTGTTCTAAAGTGACATTGGACCTCACTCCTCTGCCTAGCACCCTTCATGGCTCCCCTCTGCCCTTGGGTGAAAGTTTGAGGTCTTCAGTCTGACTTACAGATCCTCTTTCCCTCTTGAATCCTGCAATTCAACCACAATGTGGCTCTTGGAAGGGGCTATATACTGGTATCTGGGTGTTTCCCTCTGTCTTTCTTCTGTGTGTGTTAAATTGATGCAAAACTGGCTCCAGTTTTTCACTTCTACCCACATCCATGCCCATTTGCAATGCAATTTTGCTATTGCTCCCACATCCCTTAAATTTGAGCTGGCCTTGTGACTTGCTTTGACCAATGGAATATGGTAGAAGTGATGTTCTGCCATGATGTTTGCATTGCCATGTGACTGCTACCCCTGCTGGACATTGAGAGGCCCATGACTCAGTCACCCCTTTTGTCCAGCCGACAGAGTGACAACCAGCCAGTCCCCAGCCCATCTTCTAGCTGACCACAGGTTCTTGAATGAGCCCCACCAAGATCAACTAAGCTTGGTCCAGAAATGCAGAACTGCAGAACTGCATATCTGATCTGCAGTGTCATGAACAACAGTAGGAGGGTTTGTTTTAAACCATGATGTTTTGGGGTTGTCACATGGTGCAAGCCAATTGATGCACTTGGCCTGGAAGTCCCCTCTGCCTTTCTTGTCTCTAGCCTTTGTGTCAAGTGGAGAACGGGGAGGGCTGTGTCTGTCTCATTTCTGGGGGTATCCCGGGTGCTCCACACTGCCCTGCACACACAGTAGGTGCTCAATACCCATAGCTGTGATGCTATGGGAGTCCCAGGGCCAGAGCCCTCCTTGGCCAGGTGAAAGGATGCCCATCTCCCAGAGCCACGCAGGAGCAGGAGATGAGATGAGGCAAAGAGGCAAATGGAAGTTGGCACAAACAGGGGCAGCAATTTTGATCACATTTGTGGGGCATTTCCAAGAATTGAGAAATAGAGAAACACTCAGAGATATAAACATTCTCATGAGCTTCAGCTGAAGCCCTGCTCTCAGGCTATGCCAGGATAGGATTTTGCATCCAGAGGGAAGAAGTTCTAAAATGTGCTGTGTGATCTAAAAATTCCTCTAGAGGATTGCCTTTTTACAGGGAAGTGATTAATTCTGAGCGTCAGACTGCCGGAGAGAGGACAGGCTGCTTGATGTGCTTCTGCAACTTTCTTACTGAGGCCTGTGTAAAATTAAACTTCTGCTGAAAACTTTTTTTTACACCAATAAAAAAGACCTTCTATGGGTCCTTCTATGCATAAACTTTCTTACAGTCTGAAGATTGTAGTTCTGAACCTTTGAGGCTGTTATAGGGTGTCTGTCTTCTTTGTATAACTCTAGCCCCTATAACATCAGGACATTTGTGACTTTTCTGTGTTGACTTTAGGTCAATAAATGTATAAAGGGGCAGGGTAGAAATAGGAACAAGCCGCTACATTTGATGTCCATGTAAATATTTTATATTCATTATTTTATTTATACATGAGAAAGCTGAAGTTCAGAGAGGAACTTTGATCTTTCTGAGTTCAGACTCTGGGCTAGTAAAGAAATCAGTTGTAACTCCAAAATAATAAGTAGCTTAAATTAGAAACCATTTCCTCCTGGAATTCTCCAGGTATAAGTTGTTCAAAGCTGACAAGGCAGCATGGGAGAACAGGCTCCTTCTCTCTTAATGCTTTGCCATTCTCTGACCTCAGAGTCTCTACCTCATGGTTCCAATATGGCTGCTGAAGCTCCAGTCAACATGACTACATTCCAGCTGGCAGGAAGAAAAAAAGAGAGGAAGTGGAAGACACTTCCATGCTCTGAAATTCACAACCCAGTGGCTGTACAAATCACTTCTGAGTACCATCCAATAACACTGCAGGGGCAAAGGAAGCTGAGAGATACTGTCTTGTGCTAAGTAGCTAGGTGCCTGCTAGATCTTACGGTAATAGTAGTAATAGAATGAAAGGGAATAAATATTGGGAGCATTAACATTTACTTCCCCTTCTCCTGAGGCCCCTGTCATTATATTAACCTCCTTACATGTCCATCTCCCATCACACCAAGGGCTGCCTCCTTTGAACTTGGTCCATACCACTTGGAAGGGAACTCATTTATTGAACACCTAGTGTGCACAGCATTATTTACACCAATAATCTCATTAGTCCCTTTAGACAAGCCTACCTTTACAGCAGAGGAGTCCAAGGCCTGGAGCTATTTAAGGACTTGCCCTGAGACCCCACCGGTGGGGCAGCACCTTGGCTGACGTGGGTACATGTCTCTCTCTTGTATGAGAGAGCTCTGTGCCCCTGAGGCAGGCTAGGTCACAGCCCAGAGACCTATCCCCTCCAATTCATCTCCAAGTCCCAGCGCATTGGCCTAGGATTGGCTTCCTTAGATTTTATTGAATGGAACTACAATTTGTATACAAAGTGAGCTCCATAAATCTGTTGGCTGCCCGGAGACGAGGTGGGGACACCCTTTCCGCAGCTGCAGTCAACATCACATCCCCTTTATCTATGCCACATGCCCAGTAAATGGCTATCAAATCAATTTTAAATGAAGGAGGTGAGGCTTTCCTCTCCACCAGGAAAAGCAGACAATGTTCTGGTTTTAGAGTTAAATTTCCCCTGGACATGTGGCTGGCACAAACATACCACCCTCAGAACCCCATCTCTTAGACTGGGGTCTAGGAGAAGCAGGACAAGCTGCTCGTAAGACAGGACAGCTGAGAGGCCACTGTCCTGCCCACTCCTCCTCTGGATGAACACAATATCTGAAATGGAGATGAGACCTTTGGGACGATCCTGGAAACCCTCTCTCTCATGTTCCCTGTGTGGGAGGGAGGCCTGGTCTAGCCAGGTTCCTGGACACCACAACTTAGAGTCCGTCCCCTCTGGGCCCACCCTGCCTCTTGTCCTCCTCCTTCTGGTAAGAGCATAGCACTAGGGACTCCTCTGGGAAACCTACCTCTCCCCACCCGCAGGTGCTTGGCTTGTGTGAGGTTGACTTGGGATGCAGAACTGAGTTTGTGACCTAGGTCCAGCCAATCAGAGGATGAATCCCCATCTCAGACATGGTGATGCGCTTAGGGGTGATCAGGTGACCCAGACCTGGCCAATCAGAGCCCTACGTAGGACCTTTGTTGGAACTAACAGGAAGGGGAAAACTGCTTTTCACGGGTTTGCTGAATTTGGGACTGCTGGGGGCCGTTACTGCTGCCTCTTGGGAACAGTCCTGTGAATGAAGCAAACACAGAGAGAAGTGTGGCCAGAAGGGGAGAAACAGAGCCCGTCACATCGCTTGAGCACCTATATCCTGCAGCCCCTGATTTTTGTTTACATGAGCCAGTAAGGTCTCCATTTTGTTCAGCCCATTTGAGCTGAATTTCCTATCATTTGCAAGTAAAGGTATCTTTAGTGACATCACCCAGGGAGACAGAGCGCAGAGGGGCACCGACAGGGCTTCCAGTTGTTACCTGCCCCAGCCCCACCATGGCACCAAGGACTTCCATCTCAAGCTCCTGTCCCCCTTTCCCACTTCGGAGGATAGGGGTAACTGTTGGGAGCAATGTCTCCATCCTGTGCTCCTTGGGGATGGAGCCCCTGGCTAGGCCAGCTCTGAGCTGAGGCCCAGTGGTGCCTCATCATCTGCTTTATGCCAGAAAGGGCTGCCACTTAAAGTCCACAATCTCATTAATCCCTTAAGGTCAGTTTAAGATTCCCTTTAGCAGAAAGGAAGCTCAGGGTGAATGCAAACTTGCTTGCTGTTTCACAGGTCACTGTGTCTTTATGACTCTAAAATTGGGGCTTTTTCCAGTGCCAGAACTGCTCCCTCCATCTCCCCATCCCCAGAGGGGCAGTGGGATGCTTGACTCTGCCCATTGTCCAGTCCAGCCATCCCAGGGTCATGTGGAAGCTGCTCAGTTTCAATCCATCCTGTGGATAAAAAGCTTGAGAGTGACAAAAACCACCACCATGAATGCCAATATAGGAGCTGAGCTTTTAATGCCCCAGTGTGCCTTAGTCTCCAGGTAGAGCAGGGGAAAGCTAGAGCTTCCAGCTTTGCTTCTGTGGAGAAGGAGGGGAAGTTACCGAGGTGGCTCAATTCTGATGCCCCAGAATTCCAGCTGGCTTTTCTGAGCAGACTCTCCAGAATGGAGAATGGACTAACAGCTGCTGAAGATGGGCTTATATGGCAAGAGCTCTGGAAACCAGGACCTAAGAATATCCCCAGGGAGAGTGGGCCCAGCTGAATTTCCCACTCTTTGTTTCTAAGCTCTTTGAGACAAGGATGATATCAGGGACTCAGCTCTTCATGAAATGTGGGCAGGTAAGCAAAGCTTCTAGAAGCTCCGTGCAGGCCCAGAGATGCTGAGGCCTGGGTGCTTGGGCAAAAGAACAGGTGGCTTCTAGAAGCTGAGAGAAAGGCCTGTCTCTTGATAGGCCACAGTGGGAAGGGGAGGCACTGGGTCTGGGGCTTCACACTGGAGGTGAGACCCCAGGCCTTGTCCTCAGCCCCAGCTCCCGATTTTGTGTTTGCAGATCTGATGACTGCATTCTGCCTTCCTGTGACTATCCCTCCCTGCAACCCAATCCCCAGCCCTGGTCTGGCCTTGATACCTGGATAATTTTTAAAAACCTGCTGAGGCTGGGTGAAGCCCCATTTGCTGAATGTATGGGGCCTTGCCCAATCTCAAAATGGTCACTATCAAGAGGTGATGATCACAATAATTATCATATCAGTTGATATTATTCACGACATCAACTACAATCTGTACAGCTCCTTACTATGTACAAAATGCTTAAACACATGCACACACACGCACACACACAATCCCATTTGGTCTTTGCAGCAGCTGTGTGTCAGTAGGGCCAGGTATCTGGGATTTCTATCTGATGGGGGAAGAAAGCGAAGCCCAAGATAGGAAAAGCAACTGCTCTGGGTTGTCAGCCAAGTGTGGGTGCTGCTGCTAAGGGAGGTCTGAGGGGGCGGATATGTTCTCCCTCACTAGTCATTCCTTCATTCATTCCTCCATTCCTTCCTTCATCCATCCAGCATTTATTAAGCACCTAATGTGTGCCCCATTCTGTGCTAGACACTTATCCCTAAGCTGGGACACTTTTCCAGAGAGCAAGTGTTCTCATGTTCTTGAAAGATGAGTTGGGGGGAAGCGGGGTACAGATCCTGCCGGCCCCTGGGAATTTGGGGCTCCAGTTTGGGGGTCTTTGTGGATGTCCCTTTTCAGGCCATCCCTGCAGAGTGGGGGGAGCCTCATTTTTTTTCTCTCATTAATCTTTAAAAAAACAACTCAGGGAGCCTGTGTGACCTGGTTCCTCCAGGTGCCACTTCTGCTGGGGTGGCAGTGGCTGGGGGTGGGAGAGGGGGAAGGGAGACTCCTACAGCCGGCCATAGAGTCCTTGGCAGGGCTTAGGCCGGGGCCACCTGGCTGGTCTCCGTCTTGGAGGCTGTGGTGGAGGCCTCGTCATCACCCAGTGGGTTCTTGCCACAGCAGATGGTGGTGACCATGCAGTTCCGGAACTGGAAAGCAAGGGGCATTAGGAGTCAGACTCAGGCTCTAGTCCAAGGTACAGCAAACTGGTGTGGTTTGCAAGATTCACCTCCCCCTTCTCCCCTGCTCTGCCCTTACAGCCTCCACCCCAGCCCTGAGTCTGTCTCTCTATGCACAATTCCCCCTAACACCTGCCCCCACCCAGATGCCAGGACAGAGCACATGGGGCTTGGTCACCAACGACATTTCATGGTGCCCTCTGAGTACCGAGGGCATCTGTAAATGGTCTCACTTAATCTGAGAGTGTGGTTTTCCCTCTTTTTATGAATGAGGAAACTGAAGCCCAGAGAGGAGAATTGACTTGCCCAAGGTCACACGGCTAATAAATGGCAGAGCTCACTCCAGGAACCATGCCTTCCCCCAGTCTGAAGTAAAACCACTGTCTTTGTTAGTGGACTGCTTTATCCCTTTATCCCCCAGATAAGACTTTTTAGCACCTTGTTCAGCTTTACAAAGACAGGCATCATCCATTCCCAGGCTCAGGACAATCTGACTTTTACAACGGGCTTCCAGAACTATCTGGATCAATGCTTCTCACACTTGAGCGAGCATCTGAGCCATCTGGACAACTTGTTAGAAATGCAGTTTCTGGGGACACCCTGATATTTTCATTCAACAGGTCTAGGCAGGGCCCCGAAGTCTGCATTTCTCAACGAGCTTCCTGGTAAGGCTGCTGGCCTGTAAGCCCCACTGCCCCAGTGCCCTGGCCCAGGATTAGCCCGTCCTGGCAGCCAGGGTCTGCAGCCTGGGGAACTTGTGCCCTCCCACCCCTGGCAGGCACCTGCTTATTCATCACGATGTAGATGACAGGGTTGTAGATGGAGGCTGTCTTGGCAAAGAATGCCGGGAGGGTCATGAAAATGGGACCGAAGTTGGAGCCCTGGTGGGTGAAGATGTAGAATGCCACCCCGGCGTAGGGCAGCCAGCAGATCAGGAAGGCGATGACCATGATGATGACCATACGAGTGACTTCTTTCTCTGCCTTCTGGGTGGTGGCCGACTCCTGTTGCTGGGCCGCTGCCTGCAAAGACACGAGACCAGCGTCCAGACTGCGGTTTTGTAGGAACAGGGGCTGGGGCTCGGCCCAGAACAGGAGCCGTGGGTGTGCGTAGGGGCCTGGACCCACAGAGCCACATGGCCACCCTCCGTCCATACCTCCTTGACAGTGAAGACAAGCTGCCCGTAGCAAAAGAAGATGACAGTCATGGGGATGGTGAAGTGGACCGCGAACATGTAGATGACGAAGGACTCATTGTTGACCTCCGGCTTGAGCGTGTAGTAGTCGATTCCACACGAGCACTGCATGCCCTCCGGGATGTACCTGAGGGGTGGGGGGCGGGGGCTGGGTGAGGAAGGCCACCTCCGCCAGAGACCCATGCCACAGGACTGGCCCCTCTCTGGGCCTCATGTTTCCCCCTCTGTTCTCAGGTGAGAAAAAAATATCCACTGGGCTGGGTGTCTGAGGAGAGAATCAATGGAGACGGGGACTCAGAGGCACTTTGCAGAAGCCGTGCTGTTTTGCTGGGTCACCAGGTGAGAGTACCCAGCCTCTCCCCGCAGTGCCCCACCCTAGCGGTTCTTCTTTCTTCTGCCATTGCTGACCTGCTCAGCATTTTTCCTTCCTTCTTTTTTTTTTTTCAGACAGGATCTCACTATGTTACCCAGGCTGGTCTTGAACTGCTGACCTCAAGTGACCCTCCCAAGCAGCTGGGATTATAGGCCCATGATACCGCACCTGGCTATTGCTCAGCATTTCTGCACCAGCTCAGCTGCCCTGTGGCTGCCCAGGTGGCCTCGGGCCATGTAGGGCAGAAGTCGGTGGAGGAGGGGAAAACACCCACACTGTTTGTAGCAGTTTGTACACCTATAATCCTAGGTCTTTCTAGTGATGGGGTAAGAAAATTTTCTAGGTCAAAGATAGACATGTGGGGAATCTATGGGATCTTTGTGCAACTCTGGAAATAAGGGGCCCCCAGGCCATGCAGGTAGGATGTCTCAGTGACTTCTGAAGATGGTGACATGGGACCAACCTCGGAAAAGCCACTGTCCATTGGCTGTGCCTACAGAGGATGTAACCGGCCCAGACGAGAGAATACAAGGGAAAGAGTTCAGAGGGGGTGGGCTCAGACTCAGCAGAGAGTGAGAAATGGACCCCAGGAAGATTGGGAGAGGAAGAAAGGGAGGAGCAAGTGGGAATTTTCTGGAAGCAGAGGAACATGAGGCCTCAAGAAATAGAGTCGTTGGTGTGGTTGTCCAAACCCCTGTCTCCATCTTATCTCAGCCCCATGGGAGACAAGAGTGTGGAGGCGAGGTGGGACCCAGTTCCCAGGGGCCACATTATCACCACCTGTAATAGGAAGGCCTGGCCTCTCCAGGTGCTCAGGCCCAAGGTCACAGGGAGCCACCATAGGGCACTGCACCAAAGAGGATTGGAATTTGGCCCTGGCTTAATTGAGGATTAGGGGCACAGCCAAGGGGAAAAGGGTTGGGGCATCTTGGAGTCTCCTTGACAAGGGGGACCAGCCCCCATGGCAACGTTAGGGTCTGTTTCTCTCTCTTTTTGCCCTAAACCCCTTCCTGGAGATGTTGCCTGGGTGGGCATTCGGGGCAGGGGATATTTGAGGTCAGTGCCTGGAACTAGACAACCCTGGATTTGAGATCTGACTGGGGACCCTACAAAGAGCCCCTGGAAACCCTCCCCTTCTGCTCGATGGCATTACCTGGACCAGCCGACCAGGGGGGGTGCGGCACAGGCCAGTGCCATGATCCAGGTGAAGACGAGGCCCATGATGGCGTGGTTCTCCCCGAAGCGGAAGTTGCTCATGGGCTTACACACCACCACGTACCGCTCGATGGCCAGGACCACCAGGGACCACAGGCCAATTTCACCTGCAAGGCATTCAGCAGTCAGTTAACACACCCCTCGCCTGTCTGAGGACAGCGTGCTCCTCCTGTGTGGGGAGAGGGTGGTCAGGAAGGCAGACAGGGAGTGAGATTTGAGGAGGACTTGAGGGTCGACAGGGCTTGGACCTTAGGGGGAGAGGGAAAGTGCAGAGTGCTGGCAGAGAGCAGAGAACTCCAGGGAATCGGGGCAGCTGTTTTGCTTAGAGCCCTGGGTTTGGGAGGGACACTGGAATCAGATTGGGGGTGAAGATTGGCCTGGGAGCCCCGTGGGGAGTTTCTGCAGACGAACACGTCCTCACAGGGCAACAGGCAGAGTTGCTGTTGGAAGGCAGTTCAGAGCGGGCAGACACCCGGGTGGGAAGTCCTTCCCTCCCTCTCCCCACCAGGGAAGTGAAATAGCCTTGGTGTGTGGGCCCCTCTCCTGGGGGTGTGAAGCTCAGGGTAATTGCATTGCCCAGAGGAAGAAGGTAATGCTGGAATTCAGACATCTGCCCTGCCACACCCATGGAAGTTCAATAGTGAGGGTGGGCCAGGCACGGTGGCTCAGGCCTGGAATCCTACCCCGCTGGGAGGCCAAGGAGGGAAGATTGCTGGAGCTCAAGAGTTCAAGACCAGCCTGAGTAAGAGCGAGACCCCATCTCTACTAAAAATAGAAAAACTAGCCAGATGTGGCGACCAGCGCCGGTAGTCCCAGCTACTCAGGAGGGTGAGGCAGGAGGATTACTGGAGCCCAGGAGTAGCCATCATGGCCTCGCAGCTCACAGCAACCTCAAACCCAAAAAAGAAAAACAAGAAATAATGAGGGTAGCCAACAACCAAATTAGGACATTTCTGAGAGTGAAAGGGAACACTATGATTCCTGGATAATAGTTGCTGACTGAGGCAGACCCTGCAGAGAATGATGACCTGTCTGTGTCACTCCCACCTTCTGGCCAGACACTGGGTGATTTGTGATAACTGTAGGTAACAAACACCCGGTGACAGCGCGAGAGTCCCTGAGAATGGCACCAAGGCAGCGTCCTAGACACATGAAGGGGAGAGACCGGACCGGCAGAGCAGCTCCTGTGGCTGGCGCTAAGCTCTCCCCATGCCCCTGGCTGTGTAGTAACTACCCCTCGAGTCTCCTATATCTTAGGGGAGACACCCCTGGGTCTGCGGCAGGAGACCTCAGTGCTCACCCCTCCCCTGCCACACCTCTAAATGAGTCTCTTCCCCTCTCCTTGTCTGTTTTCTCATCTGCTAAATGGGATCTGTTATCCCTGCAACTGCCCCTCCCCCCCATCTCCATCAGTTTTCTAGTCAAATGAAAGGAAATATTTGAAAGCATCTTTCAGAGCTGCAGGTCACCACATAAGTCTAATGGCTCCTGACAAAACAGCTTGGTCCATAAAGGGATGCTGAGGTTCCTAACACAAAAAGCATTTGAGCACAGCAGAGAGGCTGGAGGGGCACTCATGGTCAGGGGGTACGGGGTGACTGAGCTCATGGCCCAGCATAGGGAAATCCAGTGATGGGGGGACTGAGAATCTGCCTCCTGCCCCAAGTGGCCAGCATGGGTCTGTCCCAGCCCAGCTGCTCCAAGGGAAACAGAGGCTTGGGGGGGGCTCCAAACCCAGCTCTGCCCCCATTCCCATGTCATCCCCAGCAATGCCCTTGACTTCTCTGAGCCTCAGTCTCCCTGTCATGAAATGAGGCAAGAACACCACTGCAAATGAGATCAGTGCAGTGTTCAACGCCTGCCCCCTACAAACAGCAACCCGGCCTGTCCCCACACGGTGATTGCTGATCGAATATACGAAGGCTTTGGATGATGCCGATGGGAGGGAAGGAGGGAGGGAAGTCCTTTCAGCCCCCTCCCCCAGCGCCGCCCTATCCCCAGACCCCTCCAGGCTGCCTGCTGCTGCACCCCCCAGCCTGCACCCCCGGCTCATACCGCCCAGGGTGGCGAAGAAGCCCTCCAGATTGCATCCTGTGGGCCCGAAGACGAAGTATCCATGCATAGAGGTGTACATGGTGGTGGTGAAGCCACCGAAGACCATGAAGAGGTCAGCCACGGCCAAGTTGAGCAGGATGTAGTTGAGGGGTGTGCGCAGCTTCTTGTGCTGGATGGTCACGTAGAGCGTGAGGAAGTTGATGGGGAAGCCGAGCACGATGAGCATGAACATGTAAGCGGCCAGCATGGAGAATTGCCATGGCTCGGCCAGGTAGTACTGCGGGTACTCGAAGGGGCTGCGCACCACGCCCGTGGCGTTGGAGAAGGGCACGTAGAAGTTGGGGCCCTCTGTTCCGTTCATGGCTGCGACCCCTGTGGCTGCCCTGAGGGCTGCTCCGACCCAAGAATGCTGCTGAGGCCCAAGCTCAGCCTCCCAGGGCTCCTGCTGGACAACTCTGGGCTCTGACCCCCCCCAGAGCCTTATAAAGTGACCTCCCCTCCCTAAGCTCCTGGCTGAATCAGCATCTGGGAGATTGGGGTGTCATAATCATATTAATCCCCACTGCAACTACAGGGACCCTAATTGGCTTCTAAGAGGGGCCAAGGTGACACGAGTGGGAGCCAGGGGTCAGGAAGGGGAGGTGTTAGAACCCTGGGAAAGGGAAGGAGAGTGGCCTAACCTGGCTGTCCCAGGGTCCCCCCAGGAGTTTGCCCAGCTCAGTCTGGTGCATTTGGCCTGGGGTAGGGACCTGAGGACTCCATGCTATTTCCTTTCCCCTGGGTTACCCTGAGACTAGGTCAAGTCTTTCTCTGTCCTGGACCATGAGCGCCCAAGCAGTGAGAAGCTCTCTGGCCATTGTTTCAGTCTCTCACCCCCTCACACAGTCCCTTTCCTATCCCCCCACAACCCGGTGACCCCGATTCATACTGTCGGATCAGGAGCTCCATGAGGGCAGGGGCTGCACCTGCCAGCTTTGGTCTTCTCGCTGCCAGACTCACGGCCTGGTGCAGCCCAGGAGATCAGTAACTATTTGTTGCACTGAATTAGGAATCCACTCACTCACTTGTTCATTAGACATTCATGTACAGGTCCCTGGGGACACAAAGATGAGCAAAGAAATGGCCCTGCCTGGAGGAGCTCAGGGGCTGAGGAGGACTCAGATGTGGAAGAAGCAGATTTCACCCAGGGAGGGTGCCTGGGAGGCCATGGAGACAGGAGGGGGTGGGACTGCCAGCCTGGGGGGATTCAGTCCAGCGAGGCAATGTTTAGGCCTGTGAGGGAGGGGAGTGCTTTGCCAGGTTTCTGGGTGGGGAAGACCCCCCTCCCCTGGGGGCAGCTTTGATGAGTCTTTAATGCCAACCCCAGGAAGCTGGTTTTACCCAGAAGGCAGTGAGCAGTGGCTCTGGCAGATCTCAGGGGGCAGAAGGATGACTTAAATGCCCCCAGAGAAGAGTGGAGGGAGGGAGGATGGAGGGGGTGTCTGGAACAGGAAGGCTACAGAGCTCCTCAAGGCCTGGAGCAAGGCCCTGCAGCCAGGGCCACATGCTGGGTCTGTGCAACCACACAGACAGGCCTGTTGGGTGGTACAACAGGCAAAGCGCTCTCTGGGGATGTGTGGTCAGTCATGTGGGTTCAGATACCATGTGGCAGGTGACCCGTGAGGACCAGACTCAGGACAGCAGGAGGAAAAAATGACCTGGAGCAAATGGAGGCTGGACACTGGAAGGTCCCCCTACCCTCAGCATCACAAAGAGCACGAGGACGCCCTCTAGGAATGAAGTGGCTGGGCTGGCCTGGGGTTGGGGCAGCTCTCATGTGTGTAGTGAGCATTTGTCGTGTCCTGGGCAAGGTGTTCAGTTCTGGGGGACACATGGGGCCAAGACAGACCAAGCCCCTACCTGCAGAAAGCCAGCATATCTAGGGGCAGAGTGGGGGCCACAGACAAGAAATAAGACAAGTAACAGTAGGGAATCCAGTGGTGACCCTTCCCCACATGCTGTATGCTGCTCAGGGCAGCCCAGGAAGCCTCTCCCGGGAAGCCTGAGATGAAAACAGAATGATGGCAGGAGCTGTGGGGGAAAGGTGCCCAGACAGAGGGAACTACAAACACAGAGGCCTTGAGCCCAGGGGTGGAAGGTCGGCCAGCAACCATCCCTGTCCCCAGGACATAGGTCCCTAAGCTCTGTCTCATCCAGTGTCTCTTCTCAACTGGGATTCTCAGATCTTTCTGCTCAGAAAACTGCCCCCTTCTCCCTGGCCCAGCTATGCTCCAGGCCCTGCCTGATGTGGGAGATGTCAGGGTCTAACAGGGCTTGGTGCATGGAGGGCTTGGCTGGGCTTGCGGGGTGCAGCCTGTCACAGTTTAAGGCGCTTGGTAGTAATTAGGCCCAACGCTAATGAGGTCAAGGTGGAAGGTTTGATTCTGACGTGGCCCCTGGTGGCCAGATAGGGGGGTGCACTAGCTGCTCTGGGTCAGTGCTGGCCCTGCACAGCTCAGCAGTTCCTCAGCACCCTGCCTGTCACTTTCCTGCCATCACTGTTTTGTGCTCATCCCCCAGGTGAGCCCCTCAAGGGGTCCTGGGTCTGTCTGGAGCCCAGCATGTAGTCAGAGTGTCATGAACAGTTTTTCCCGCACTAGAAAGTATCTGGTTTTGTTCCTGATGTATCCCAAGGGTAGAAAGTATCTGGTTTTGTTTTCTGATGTGTCCCAAGGGCCTGGCACAGGAAGGTACTCAATGAGTATTTGTTGAATGAACCAATGAGTCAGTGGAAGGATCTAGATTATCTCAGCAAGTACTTCTCTCTGTCTCAGGTTCCTCTTCTGCGACAGAGTTTCACAATTCCAGCCTCTGGAAGAATTAAAATCACCAAGGCGCTAAATATTCTGTAAAGTTTGACAAAGGACTTTTTTTTTGACATATACAAAAATTGCTCTTTGTTCAGAGCAACAGACATAGAATGATCCAGAAGGGTTGTTAGATGTCACCTACTCTGACCCTCCCTCCTACATCCATTTTGCAGATGGAAAAACTGAGGCCCAGAGTCTGCAGTGAGTTACCCAGCACATGTGACAGATGAGTGACAGCCTGGGCCATAACCACATGGTCAACTGGGCTTTGACTGTGGCCATGCCTCCAAGGACAGCTCCCTCTCAGAACAGTCACATCATGGTGACGGTGGGTTAAGGAGGATATAGTGGGGAGATGGGAAGGGTGGAACAGGGAAGCCCCAAGGGGAGAATGTGGATTCTAGTGGGTCACTGAGTCACCCCAAGACCCTGGGGGGGTCGCCCCACTTCCCTCTCTGGGCTTCATTGTGCTGGGACCTGACACCTGGGGAGACCCACACACATGCGCGGGGTAACCCGACCTGACAGCTGAGCTCTCACTCCTCCCTCATGGGCAAGCCTCCTCTGCCCCCGCTTCCATCCGGCTCCCCTTCCTGCTTCAGTTCCCCCCCCGTACAATGGGAAGAACAGGGTGCCGGCCACATCGGGCTGGCAGCAGTGCTTATCAAGAGGTGTGTGTGCTGCTGACAGTATTAATCTCTTCCCGAGTCTCCTTCAGGTCTCTCTCTCACTCGCATCCTGGAGGAGACCTTCCCCAGACCCTGTGCACCAAGCCACCCACTGTTCGGTTGCTACTGACCGACTGCCTCTCTTTCTAGAACACAGTGATGGCCTTTCACGGCCCACCCAAGCTTGCTGTTCACGGTAGTGCTCAGTAAATGCTTGTTGGCTGAATGAACCACCCCCCCCCCCGACACTGCCCTGCGAGGAAGGGCCCACTTCCCTCTGATACTTGGACATCTGGGTGTGAGTGTTGAGTTTCCTCGGCAGAGATGGGATTTGAACCGGCCTGCTTAGTACCCCCTCGTGTGGGGGGCAGAGAGGGACCATGGGGTGCCTGGTTCCCAAGTCAGAGGTTACGGAGACTTTCTGGGCCTTCTCGGGCTCCCCGTTGGTTGAGCTGGGGAGGACAGGGCTCTGGGGTCAGCTCTCTCTGAAGACAGGCACAGCCACTTTGGGGTGCCTGAGCCCCAGGCCACTGGGAGACCAGATACAGGGTTCTGACTGCTGCGAAGATTAGGGGCTTAGCTGGCAGCGCACAAATAGCTCTTAAGCCTCCGCAGGAGAGGAGCTGCTGGATCAGCAACCCCTCCTCCTCCTCTTTCTTCCTTCCCTCAACCCCTACTGCCACCAGCTTAGCCCCACCTGGCTGCGTCACCCAACGTGTGGCCTTAGCCTGAGCTATGAATGTCAAGAGAGAGTAAGGAAGGAGACAGACCACCCTCCTTCCCTCCTCCTCTTTCCCTCCTACCCTATCATTTCCCAAACTCCTTCTATGTGCCCAGACCCTGGGCTGGCCACTGGAACGGATCTGATAGTCCCTGCCCTTGAGCAGCTCCCAGTCTCAGGGGCAAGCAGCAGACCGGGAAAAACTAAGTGGGAGACAGGAGTTTGCTCCCTACCCCGGTGCCCGGGGGCCAGAGGAGCAGGGGTGGACCAGGAGGCACCTGGAGGCTCCCCAGAGAGGCCAGCCTTGGAAGAGCACCCCAGACAGGGCAGCAGGGAAGGGCCAGAGGGGCGTGGAGGCGTTAGGGCCCTGGGGTAGCACGGCAGGGATGGAGGCCAGGTCCAAGAGCTGGCTGGCACTGCGGAGCCCCTACAGTGACAAGCAGGGAGGGGCGTGACCAATTTTCCATTCTAGAAACCTGTTCTGGAGCCTGGGTGAAAGAGTGCCAGGGGTTCTGGGGCTCCTATCTGCCCAGCTCACCTCTGCCATGGGTGTACAGAGCCTGCACCTGGGACCAGACACAGCAGAAACCTCGGGGAAGGGGCACCTGCCCACCTGAGAGCCACGAGGAGCTCCCGGCTTCACAGCCTTGCTGGAGAGAGAGCGGACGCCCAGGTCCAAAGACAGCGGCTGAGGGAGGGCTAGAGTCGGGTCCACCTGAAGTTGCCCAATCCTCCTCATCCTCACTTCCTCCTCCCGTGGCCACCACGCTGTGCACTCAGACAGGCTCAGCATCACATCCCAGCCCAAACCACTCCACGCTGTGCAGCTTCTAGCAGTCACTCCTCCCTTAGTTAAACGAGCGTCTCCCGATGCCTATGGTGCCTTCCTCATCACATGAAGGGCCGATGGGGTCATCACTGGGACCATTCACAGACTCAGACTGAGGCCAGAACCCGAGCCAGAGCCGGAGGGGACGGTGACCCTCAGACAGAACCCCAGGCCTTGGCAGAACACGGCACTTACGTGCTTTTGCGTTTGTGTCCTGTCTTGGCTCAGTGAGTAGTTGTTGAATGAAAGGAAGGAGAATGTTGCCGAGCTTCAGTGCCATCTCTGCATGATGGGCAGCCTTGGAGGCTCCTGAGGACGAGATGAGGTGAAGCATGGAGGGTGCCCGGAACTCAGTGGCTGCTCGGCTGAATGAGAACTGTGGCCAGACTCAGGCCCCCTGAGCTTGCCTTGCCCTGGGTCACCAAGGATGCTGCAGTCTCTGGCAGGGTCCCCTCCCCCTGCCTCTAGCCAGGGACCATCTGATCTGTCACTGTGATTGACTGTTGGAGAGCTGGAGCTGTTTTCTTCTCCTGTTCCCTTCTTTTTTCCAGCCATATGCAAATGATTTCAGTTCAAGTAACACGCTAATGGAAATCCTAACACATTAATAAATGTTTAGCGAGTGAAAGAGCATGCATGATCCTAAGTAATTAGACACTCAATGGAGGAGTTCTGTTGGCACAACTGTCTGGCTCCCTTTCTTTAATTTCCTCTGTCTCCAAAGAGAGAAGCCAAGGGAGGAAGGGCTGGGCTGGGCTGGGGCAGGGTCCTGGGCTCTGCAGCCACTTCCCCTCTAGGCCTCAGGTCTCTCCGGTGGCACATTTGTCCCGGCCCGCTCTCCTCACAGATGACCTATAATGTGTCCATACTGCATCACAAGAGGTGGCTTTTAGTGTGGCCCCTGATAGCCCAGTCCTTTCTCCTCCTGGCACCCAGCTGCTCTCAGGCTTTGCAGAACTCCTCCAAAAGAGAGGGCATGGGCAGGGGAAGCAGGGCCTCTCCCGCAGGGCCCCAGCTGCACTGGAAGTCACAGCTCCTCCTTCATAGGGATGTGAGGCCTGAGAGAACACAGGAAAGGTGGCAGGCGCAGAAAAGGTTCCAACAAAAGTGCATGCTCCTTCCCTAGCCTCTCATTCGCTGCCCTCCCAGCCCCCGACCTGCTGGACTGGACGCTGAAGGCACCATGGTGGGCTGGAGTCTCAAATGGAAGCCATCTGCAAAGGGGCTGGAGGCAGGAGAAAGCTTCCCTCGGTTGGGATGGGGACCCTCTCTGCGGCTGGGAAGGTGGCAGGAGGAGGGAGGCTCCAGAGCACAGGAGAGGAGTCCCCGGCCAGGCTACCACACAGGAGCCTTTATTGGACCTCTTTGCCATCTTCTTTGAAGCCAGTCATCTTATTTCCTTAACAAGATGGATGCCCATTAAACCAATATAAATAAACACAAGAATACCCACTTGCCTACCCCTTCCCATATTGCCATTCAATTAGATTAAATTTTAAGAGCACACAAACGTAATGTTCCTTTCGGATCAAATTAGAAACAGGTGCACTTTTGCATAAGGAAATTAAGTTGCAGACAATATGAAGATTTGCTAAAATGCAGACACTGATGAAAATAAGTAGCCTTTTTATTTGTCATTATTGAGGCAATCTGTTGGCAAAGTGTACGTGTTAACGGTCTGACAGATCTGTGGACTCCAGCAGGCTGCTGTGAACAACTCGGAGCCGTTATGAAAGTAACAGATTTTTTTCCTTAGAAAAGATATGTACATTCTCTTCCCCATCTCCTGGTGCTATTTACAAGGCATGAGATGCCATAAATAGGAATTCCGTGGTTACATAAGGCCCCTCCCTAAAATACAAACTTTATCTGGGCAGAAGACACATGCTGACAGTTTAACTCTTTCTTCCCTTCCGTAACCCGGTGGACGAGATGACCAAAGGAAGCAGGCAGGTGGTCCCCAGGGCACTGGTCACGGGCCGGGGTCATCAATGGGCCGGCGGCAGTAGGGGCAGCAGCTGTGCTGAAGCACCAGCAGCTCATAGTCCTCCGAGTGGAACATCTGAGGAGAGACAGCCGACAGCCCTGCGCCTGGGGCCTGACTCGCTGCCCCAAAGGGCAGGAGGCTTGCCAGAGAGGCAGGGCTAGAAACAAAGGAGCTGGCAGCACCTTTGAGGGACCAGGGAGGGAGTGCTGAGACGCCACTCTTGCCTTGTCCTCCTGGATTTGGGGCAGCTATGGACAGCACAGGTCAGGCGAAGACCACTCCGGACAGCATGTGGCAAGCAATGGGGACAACGCACCCTTTTCCCTAACTGGAGCCAGGGCTATGGCCCTGCAGAACTCACTGGTGCTGCTCCCCCAGAGGCTCTGCCCCCCTAGAGGGACGCATGGGAAATGGAAAGCAGCAGAGGAGCACGGTGGGCTGCGGGCAGTGGGCATGGTACCTGGAAGCAGGAGGGGCACATGGTGATGGAGGCGTCGGGCAGCAGCGAGCGGAAGTACTGCCACTTCAGGGGCGGGGGCCAGCGCTTGATGAGGACGTCCCGGCGGCTCATGGAGCGCAGCACCGACCGGCTCACCACCACGGGCACGAACTCCGAGCCACCCTGCTGTGGGGGCGGGCGGGGGGGACACAGGGTACCGGTGCCCTCACTCAGCCATGGCAACGAGTTTATGTGGACCATGATCCGGGGGTCTTTGGGGGTGACCTGGGAGGACCTCATCACAGTGACAGGCTCCTCCTCAGGCCAGCTGCCTTGTCATGGGCACCCGTGGCCTCAGGGTAACTCTGGCTCCCAACCCCCTGGGTCCTGCCCCTCCCTCAGGCAGTCACATCTGGAAGTTCTGGCCGATCCTCCTTGGTCTCGACCTCTAGTTCAAGGTTGCTGTGTGCACAGGAAGGTCCTGGGACTGCCCTCTCACAGAACACCTCAGTAGCTGACCCTCAGAGAGGCACCCTCACCTCAAAACTCAGCTTTGCCGTGAAGGGATCGTCTCCCATGGAGTCCATGGTCTCATCCAGTCGCAGAGTCTGGGAATCTGGAAGGGTCTGGTCAAGGATGGCACCTGAGGCCAAACAGGGAACAGGCCCCATCCTCCACTCAACGTGTTAAGACTCACAAGAGCTCCGTCTATGGGTTTCCAGGTAGAGGAACAGAGGGGACATGGGCCAGGAAGGAGCTGACCCCAGTGCACAGGCTGCAGAGTGGGGAAAGGAGTTCTGCTGGGCCCCTGTTGCCCTCAGCCACCTTTGCACACAGGCCATGGCTCCTGCGGTCAGCAGGCAGAGGCCTGTGAGCCACTGCAAGTGGCAGAGAAACGATGGTCCCCCCGGAAAGTATGGCCAGCAGACCCAGCATTCCTGGAGAAACACTCAGTAGTCCCCATGGAGCCTGAGGTCACACTTCACAGAACAGAAGGGGTAAGGGCTCCAGCAGACCCTGAAGCCAAATCAGCCTAGCCTGGAGGCCCCCAGAAGCCCCGCCTCTGTTGAGGAACTGATGTGACAGAGGCAGACCCAGGGCGAATGGACACACCAGTCACCACCTGGCCGGAACATGTGTCAGTGCCTGTAGTCAGCCGTGGGGCAGACACGAGTTTCGTTTCCCTTCATCAGCAAATGGCTTCCTGGGTTCCCTTCAACCCTTGCTCCTCACAGTGTGGACAGCGGCATCACAGCCTCTGGTGCTACCCAGGTCCCAGGTGATGGCGTGCACATCCACCTGAGACGGCCCCTCCCTGTTCAGCCTCAGGCTTGTCTAAGGGTAGAACTGGGCCTGGACAATTCCCACCGCCCCTGCCGGCCAGAGGCATAAGCTGAGGTAT
This sequence comes from Arctocebus calabarensis, assembly GCA_963573935.1. Taxonomy (NCBI): domain Eukaryota; kingdom Metazoa; phylum Chordata; class Mammalia; order Primates; family Lorisidae; genus Arctocebus; species Arctocebus calabarensis. The sequence continues at coordinate 6,124 of CAUYON010177459.1, read as the reverse complement.
GCCTGGCGCTTTTGCTGACATGGCTGAGAAAAGAGTGAATCGCTTCTGGGAGCTGCAAGGCGCTTGGGATGTGGGGTCGGCACTGCTGGTGGCCACCTCTGTTGCTGTGTCTAGGGGGTGGGCAGGGCAGTGCTGCCCAAGAATGCAGCCACCCATGGATAGCAGAGCCAAGAAAACCAGAGACTGCCCAGATACATGCAGTGAGCACCGGGTCCACGGGCTTCCGCTGCTAGGCTTTACATGCTTTTGCTTGTCTAGCCTCTCTTTGAGTCATGGTTTCTGTCACTTACAAATAAAAGTGACCTGAGCAGGAGAGAGGGCCACCAATATGGACATCACATACTGTGTTGGCCACTTAGAAGATATGCATGGCCAGTGCTTCTTAGGAGGCGGGGCAGGTGGCAGACCCTCACAGGACAAGGCATGGGGCAGACCAGTGAACCGCTTGCCTCTTCTGGGTCTGCAGACCCTGGCCAGCTCTCTGCCCATCCCTGGCCCCCTCCTCAGGCCCCTGCCACCACGTGGGCCTCTGTAATCTCTCTGGAGCCACCGGGCGAGGCTCAGCAGTGGCTGCCATCCCCCCAGGCTTGGCCCTTCTGCCTGTCACCTTGGCCCCAGGCCCAGGGCACAGGATACCACTGCTCCTGATTTCCTGCCATTTGTTCTCCCGCTTGGGCCTTGGTGCCTCCAGGTCAATGAGGGAGACAGCCTCCTCGTCAGTGATGCCCTCCTCCAGGTAGAACTCCACCAGGTGCAGCACCTCTGGAGGGCAAAGGCACAGAGAGAGGGCTGAGGAGGCTGGCGGTGGGGTGGAGTGGGGCAGAAGGCGGAGTTACTTCCCCACCGGCAGGCTTCCCCCCTCTCCCTATGCCGCCTGTGCTCAGCTACCAGCAAGGGGCTGGGCCCTGAATGCCCACCCAGCCTCCCAGTCTGAGTGCACGGCTACAGCATCTACTCCTGGGGCACTTCATTACACAGAGCCCTGCACCAGGGTCCAAGAAGTGGGTGCCAAAATTGACTGTGTCATGCAGGGTGAGTACCACACTGTCCCCAATTTACAAACAAGGCCACTCAGAGGCCTTTGGGCCTTGTCTAACATCTTATGGCCAGTAAGCAGTGCAGTAAGCCAGTCGTCCCCAGCCTCCTCGTCCCTGTGCATGGCCTCAAGAACTCACCATAGGAAGAGGCAGAGAAGACAAAGGGCTGGCGGCAGTTCACGCACACATTGCCCAGATTGTTGAGCAGTGGGTTGTTGGTGGAGCAGCGGTAGCACAAGGGCACCAGCTCCTACAAACACATGCACCACAGTCTGCCCGAGGGCCACACCAGGCCACACATGTCCTCTTTTCCCTCCTCCCCCTGGGAAGAGGAAAAGCCACCTGCGTAGGCAGGGAGGAGTCACCGGGCCTGGGCCCAGCCTGGAAAACCGCCACTGTCCCTGCTGGCCAAAAGGACAAGTTGAGGTGTGCCCTGGGGTTGTGCTTGGTGAAGCCAGACCAAGGCCTATAGAAATATCCGAAGCCCTGTTACCTGGGCCCACTGCCTCAGATGCTTCCTTTTCAGGCAGGGTTCTGTGGTCCTGGTAGCAACAATAACCACTGCCACCAATTACCAGCCACTTACCAAGCTGCAGCCACTGTGCTGGCTCATTTATCCTCACCAATACTTGTGGGAAAGGTATTACACGGGTCCCCATTTGTTAATAGAGAGAAATCGAGGCTCAGAAAGATTGAGACATAGCTGGGAAATGGAGCTGGGATTCACATGCAGGTCTGTCTGATGCCAACTGCCTGTTCTGAGCTTAGAAGAGGGACTGTGAGAAAGAGCAGCTGGCGAGGCTGAGGGAAGGGAGGATTACTGGGGAGCCACTACCTGGCTCCACAAAGTGGGGAGGGCCAGCCCCACAACCAGGCCCAGGGTGCAGGGGGAGACGTCTGGCTAGGACACAGGGGCAGCCAGACTCCGGGCTGGGGGCTGGGGCTGTGTGGGAACAGAGAGCAGAGGGAGAGCAAGAGGAGATGGCACGCCAAGGCTTAGGCAGGGGTGGAGAGCACGGCGCCTGGAAGGTGGCATCCATCTTTCAAACAGAACCCAGGCCAGGCACGAAATCTTCAGATGTCCCAAGAAGAGAGAAGGAGGAGCTCCCCCTTCGAGGGGCCACGTCCTCACCTCGCTGTCGTGGAAGGGCTTGGAGCGGATGGTCAGGCTGCCCAGCTCGATGGACTTCTGGAACCTGGCAGGGATCTGCAGGCCCTGCAGCTTGTCGTAGGCGTGCCGGGCCAGCTTGTAGGCACCCAGGGCCCTGCTCTGCTTGGCCAGGGTGAAGAGGGTATTCCTGCCATCGACAGAGTTAAGGACAGCAGAGGCCACCCCAGGCCCAAGAGCTGCCACTGCCTGCCCCTGGGGTGAGCCTCATACTGGAATGCAGCTTGTGCTCGTGCTAGGAGGGCACAAGAAGAAGCCTGAGGAATTCTTTCCTCATTTGTGAGATGGAAATGTGTTTCTTGGCTAGCAAGGCCAAGGGATTTTTCCAGAGATAAAAACAGTGCAGTTTTCATTAATATTTTAACTTTGCTTAGGTTCTCTGGGCCAGCTGATGGCTCATTTTGGACCACGCCAGAATGGCTCTTCTTGCCTTACTGAGCCTACCAGCCAGGCCCTAAGATAGCTGGCACAAGTGCCCTCTGCTCCAGCCTTGCCAGGTGGGGCCTGGTCCCATACTGAGGAGCCACCCTCAGGCCCAGCTCACAGAGGCCACTGGGCGTGCAGCCCTCTGCCCGCCTGCACTGCACCAAGGGCCTTCAGGGTGACTTCTGGGCAGTAGCCTCACCTATTCTCTGGGGCCCCCCTCTGAGATCCTTGGCCTGAGGTTCTGATGTCAGGTCACATCAGCTTCTGCCCTCCCCTGCTTGGCTGACCCTACACTGTGGCCCCTCCACCTGCAGCAGCTCTGTGGAGGTGAGTTTTGTTTTCTGTGTCTCTCCTGTGGACTCCCAAAAGTCAGGAACTGTGTCATGTCCCATTTCCAGGTCCTCATTGGAAGACACAGGGGGAAGCTTGGGGAAGGGGTTCAATCAAATTCTGCTAACTTGAATAGAACTTGCTGGAAAGGTTGGTTAAAGGTACTGAGGCCCTGCTGGTATGGCCGTGATCTCTTATTTGGGGCCATATGGACTGGGTGGTCAGCGGGGGTTTGGGGGAGGTCTGAAGATGCCTCCTGCCTTGGGGGGAGTTTTCCCTGAAATGTAAATGATGGGCCTGGATGGTTTAGGGAGGCCAATTCACACCAACAGCAAGTCAAGGCTCTCTCCTGGGAGGTGGTTTTCCCTATAGAAAGAAGGTAGGGGCTTGGTGCCCGTAGCTCAGCTGCTAGGGCACTAGCCACATACACTGAGGCTGGCGGGTTTGAACCTGGCCCAGGCCAGCTAAACAACAATGACAACTGCAACAAAAAATAGTTGGGCATTGTGGCAGGCACCTATAGTCCCAGCTACTTGGGGCTGAGGCAAGAGAATCGCTTAAGCCGAGGAGTTTGAGGTTACTGTGAGCTGTGATGCCACAGTACTCTACTGAGGGTGACATAGTGAGACTCTGTCTCCAGAAAAAAAAAAAAAGAGGGTAGGGCTAGGGCTGGAAAGGGGCTGAGAGAACAGTGAGATTTAGAAGACAGGGATAATTATATCTTTTATGACTTTCAAAAGATGTCCAAGGCTTTGGTCATTTCTTGATAGTTTTGGGCTACTCCAGCTCTTCAGCCCCTCAGTGGACCTCACTCGGGCTGGGCCCAGCCCTTCCCACACACCCGCTCACTCTCCTTCCACCTCTGTGCCTTTCCGCGTGCTGGTCCTCCCCAGGAATAACCCCTGTACCTCCTTCCCTGGTTACCTCAGCCTGCAAGATGGACGTTACTTTTCCAGGCAGTCTTCCCTGCCCAAGGCCCTACCCTTATTCCACCCTTGGACACAGCACATACCCACTGAACCAGGCCCTGACTTGTCACCTCCCTCATGAGATGGCAGCTTTGTCACCTGGTGGAGCACAGCAGGTGGTCTGTGTACTTGGGCTGAACAAACGCTTCCCACTCCCCAACCTGTGGAAGTGCCCAGACTCCAAGCCTGAAGGCTGGGTGCTTCCTCCATTCTGGTGAAAGCTCATCTGTGGATTCGGGAAGGGCTTGGGACAGTGTGTTGGCCAGAGACCCGCTGCTGGGCTCGGCCCACAGAGCCCTGAAAACTACTCTTCTCTTGGCACCGGCCGCTGGGCCCCCTGCCTGAGCCTCTTCTACAGCAGAACAGCAGTGGGGGGCAAGCTTGCTCCCTTCCCTGAGGGCTGCTGGAGAAAGGAAAGTTCTGCCAGGAAAGTGCTCTGGAAAGATCTTCTAGGGGCCATTAGACAAGAGGGGTGAGAGGAAGGATACACTTTAGAGATGCCCAAGGGGGTATCCTTGGTCAGGCTGTGCAGCAGGAACCTGGAGATGTTGAAAAGGGTCTCAGGAAGATGGAAACTGAACGGCTCCTCCTGCAGTGAGAGATCAGCACACAGGGACTGAATTCGACCAGCTGCTGCCGGGCCAGGCCAGCATCATTACCACCCACGTCTGAGTTACTCCAGCAAAAGGGTGGCTTTGTTTATTGAGCACTTACTGTGTGCCACTATCTCATGTGGTTTTGCGGCATGCATTTTTGTTGTTAGAGACAGGGTATCGCTCTGTCCCCCAGGCTGGAGTGCAGTGTTGTCATCATGTTTCATTGTAACTGCAAACTTGTGGGCTCAAGTGATCTTCCTGCCTCAGCTTCCTGAGGACCTGGGTCTACACACATGTGCTGTCACACCCAGCTTGCAACAGCATTTTTATCCTCACTGTACTGATAAGGAAATTGATGCCCAGAGATGATTTGTCCACATCACTGGCTAAAATACAGCAGAGCTAGGATTCAAACTCGTATTTGATTCCAAAGCTCAAGAATGCCTTTCTCCCAAGCATCTGGAGTAGGTAATTATTCCATTTCCCTGAACCTCCAATTAGATCTAAAAGAGAAGACCTATTATGCAATTTAGGACATGGCCACTGATATAAACCGATACAAACCTGTCTTTAAATGGAGCCATTTGACCCTTCCAGCATGAAATTACATGCCTGATCTTCGCTACCCAACACAGCCTGACCAATGTACCACCATAAACATACACAGACGTGGGGTCCCTGTTTCCCTGGCACCTGGTACAGGCCCTGACAGGAGGCACTCAGCACACATCAGTGAAATTAATTGGTCTTCTGTACCTACAGGCTGCCAGAAAAGCTCAGCTGAGCAGACTAAAGGGAATTTCCTATTAGGAGGAAATTCTGTTTTGTTTTTCTGTTTTTTTATGAGATAGTCTCACTATGCTGCCCTTGGTAGAATGCTGTGGCATCACAGCTCACAGCAACCTCAAACTCTTGGGCTTAAGCGATTCTCTTGCCTCAGCCTCCCAAGTATCTGGGACTACAGGCGCCTGCCACAATGCCCGGCTATTTTTTTTGGTTGCAGTTGTCATCGTTGTTTAGCCAGCCTGGGCCGGGTTTGAACCCAACAGCCATGGTGCATGTGGCTGAAGCCTTAACCACTGTGCTACAGGTGTCAAGTCTGTTTTTTTTGAGACAGAATCTCCCTTTGTCACTCGTGGTAGAGTGCTGTGGCATCACAGCTCTCAGCAACCTCAAACTGTTGGGCTTACGCGATTCTCTTGCCTCAGTCTTCCAAGTAGCTTGGACTACCGGCGCCTGCCACAACACGCAGCTACTTTTAGAGACGGAGTCTCACTCTAGCTCAGGCTGGTCTCCAACTCATGAGCTTAGGTGATCTGCCTGGCTTGGCCTCCCACAGTGCTAAGTTTACAGGCGTGAGCCACCGTGCCCAGCCTAGAACACCCTGTTTTGAAGGAGTCTGGCATACCGTGGGCAAACTGAGACTGCAGATTTCTTTTTTTTTTTTTTGTAGAGACAGAGTCTCACTCTATCGCACTCGGTGGAGTGCTGTGGAGTCACAGCTCACAGCAACCTCCAGCTCTTGGGCTCAAGCGATTCTCTTGCCTCAGCCTCCCAAGTAGCTGGGACTACAGGTGCCTGCCACAGCGCCCGGCTAAT
>CAUYON010177458.1:0-28659 GCA_963573935.1 Arctocebus calabarensis | reverse complement strand
TCACCCTCAGTAGAGTGTGGTGACATCATAGCTCACAGCAACCTCAAACTCTTGGGTTCAAGTGATCCTCTTGCCTCAGCATCCCAAGTAGCTGGGAGTACAGGTGCCTGCCACAATGCCCGGCTATTTTTTTTTTTTTTTAACGGACGGGGATTTCGCTATTGCTCAGGCTGGTCTCAAACTCATGAGCTCAGACAACTCACCTACCTTAGCCTCCCAAAGTGCTGGGATTACAGGCATGAGCCACCGCACTGGCCTCATGGAGGCTGTTTTTGTTTTTAAAGGAATCTCGCCTAGTTTTTTTATTCAGAGTAATTAAAAATAAATTAAATGTGCTTTATACTGATGACACAAAAATAAAAAAGAGCCAGAAAACACTGATTCATCCTCTGGCCAATGGCTTTGCAGTTGCATTTTGGCAGTGAGGGTTAACGATCTCTTTCCACACAAAACAGAGGTTTTGAAGAAGTAGCTATACTTCAGAAGCCATATTTTCCAGCCCCACTTGACTGCTTGCATCTAACTGGGGCCATTTGACTATGTGTTTCACTTCCAGGTCAAGCCAGTTACGAGGTAAATTGCCTCTGCTGTCTCTCTTTCCTCTTGAGCCTAAATACAGGGAACTTTAAGACCCCAGGTAAGCCGCAAGATGAAGGGAGCCTGTGTCTCTGAATCACAACCTAGAGAAAGACTGGGTTTAAAAGGCCTATCCACAGAGATGTTTTACATAACCAAAAGTAGACTCTTATTATGTTAAGCCAGTGAAATCTTAGAATTTATTAATTATAGCAGTTAGCATTACCGTAACAAACACATTAATCTTGATCTCCATTCATCCCTCCCCTGGTCTGTGTAGCTCAGCATTGCACTTACAGTCCTGTGGGCGCTTTGCTCTCCTTGAAACCTAAGGAAAAGGAATGAAAAGAATCCCTGATGTAAACTATATCCTCCAGTTAATAGAAAATATTTTCTTTTCTTAAAAAAAAATTTTCTAAAAAGAAATTAGAGGATATTGCCATTTTATAACCTGCAGTATAATATTTGATTTCCACGCGGATTGTCAATGGGTTCTAAAAATGGGTGAAAGGTTGTGGAGATAGTCTCGTGATGCCCAAGGGATACCTACAGGTTATTTTTTCTGTTAAGGGAGAGTGCGGAGGGAGATAATTAACCTTTCAGAGTTGAAAGCCTGTCAGTAACCCCTTTATCCAAGTGATTAAACTAACATTACTAACAATAGAACACAGATGTTATTATAAGTCTCCTGCTATAAAGCAATAGGAAATACACACTATCACCCATGAAGCATTCTTGCCAAGAATGTTTGACCTGAATCCAATCAAGCCCCAAACCTCACTGCCCAATTTTATAGCCACTATTACATTTGACCACTGAGTACTTGAAATATGGATATTCCAAATTGAAATGTGCTGTAAATGTAATGAACATATGATATTTAAAGCATTTAGTACCAAAAAAATGAAAAAAGTTCAATATCTTTTTAATATTTATCATATTTTGAAATTATATTTTAGATATATCAGGTTATATAAATATCTTACTTAGTTTATTATTTTTTTTTACTTTTTAAAAACGTGACTACCAAATAATTTAAAATTAGAAATGTAGTCTGTTATATTTCTTTTTAGATAGTGCTGCTTTTGACCTACCCTCTGGTTTATAAAAAAATAAAAGGAATAGAAGAATAAGTTAAAATAATACCTTCAGGAAACAAAATGACAAATCTAGAAAATGGAACATTACCCTAGATTCTTCTAAAAGTCATGAAAAAAATGGAGGGACTTTTTTTAGATTAAAAGACTCTAAAGAGACATAAAATTCAAATGCAATGCATGAGCCTCAACTAGATCCAATATTAGAAACAGCTATAAAAGACATTTCATGCATAATTGAAGAAATGTGAATATAGACTAAATATTTCAAAGAGAAAGAAAATGGCAAAAAAAGTTTTTAAAAATCAGTAATTATTTCATTTTACTATCACTTCTGTGAATCTTATTTAAAAAACACCTAAACTGCCTTTCCTAGCTGTTTCACCATTACACACTAAGGGATTGGTAGATGAAGGATAAAGAGAACTAGATTCCAATTATCTTGGAAGATATATAATCTTGGATAAAGCTCTTGAATAAATGGAAATGCAAAGGCAAAGAAAGTTTATAAAATAAAATGATTTGTCAAAAAATTCAAATAATTTCATTGATAATAACTGCTATAGAGAAGAAGTACAGGGTCCATGAAAATATGTAATGGAAGAACTTCCCAAGGAATGAGACTTTAATCTGGGATTTGGTGAACAGGTGTTGACTAAGTAAAGAGGAGGGGAAATAGTGTTCTAAGCAGAAAGAAGAGCAAAGGTGAAGGCCCAGCAAAAGGGGGGAAGTTTAGCAGGTTAGGAACAAAATTAAGGCTATTATGGTGGGAGGGAGATGGAGGACCAGTGACTGAGGCCGCTGTGGTGGGGGAGATGGGCAAGCCAAATCCATACATCCACGCCATTCTTCTAATTATCCATTTGTTCCCCACCTCTACTCCATTAATTCTTTATCCCAAGGAATTTGGAGTGACTTTACAAAATTAACTCATATCAAATGATAAAAATAGTAATGATATTCATTAAAAAGGAGCAGAGAAAAATGCTTGGTATTAGTAAATTGAACTTCAGTTGAATTATCAATTTAACTCTGGGATTGTGGCAGCTAATACTCAAAAGGTAAATTTGCAGTTTGTGTATTTTTCCTTGGGCAGTCAGCAAAGGAAATAAATTGTTAATGTGGAAAGAAAAGTTCTTCTTTAAACCAATTTCAGGTAGGATTTTTCCTTTGAATCTTTATAGAAAAGATATTGGTTAAGATGTTAACCATTAAGAGCAAAGGGTTTCTATGAAGTTAGGTAGGTGGTTTGGCAAAGTTGGTGCTTACCAGTTGGCGCCAATTCAATAATATGCTTATGAGCATCTTCTTCTGTTTTGCTAGGTATTAGATCTGCATTTAAAATTCCTCCCTAAGTGAGTTTTTCTAGTTCAATAGATTTAAATATCATCAGTATGCTGAAAGTGCTAAATTTCTTTACTCTCAAACACCTGGCCTCTGAGCTCAGGTATCCAATATCTATTTGACTTTCATACTTAAACATGTAATATCAATTTTAAAAGCTATGACTTGTACAGTGCTTAAAATGTGCCAGGTTTTAGTGCAAGTTTTAAACATTCATTTAAACTGTCCATCAATTCTGTAAGGTAGACTCTTTTACTATCCCCTTTTTCCATATAATGAAATGAAGGCACAGAGAAGTAAATAACTCACAAAACTAGTAAGTCAAAAGTGCAAAATATTGAACTGGTAGACAAAAAATGTGAGCTAATTTTTTTTTGAGACAGAGTCTCACTCAGTTGCCCTGGGTAGATTGCCATGGCATCATAGCCCACAGCAACCTCAAACTTTTTGGGCTCAATTGATCCGCTTGCCACATACTCCCAAGTAGCTGCAACTACAGGTGCCCACCACAATGCCCAACTATAGAGTCAGGGGTCTCCTTTTTGCTCAGGCTGGTCTTGAATTCATGAGCTAAAGCAATCCACCCACCCTGGCAGAGTGCTAGGGTTACAAGCATAAGTCACCATGCCTGGATATGCTAACTTTTAAGGGAAGAATAGTATTTGACCAGGCACTAAGTTTATTGATCGTCTGTTCATTAGAAATTAATTTTATTTTATGGCTGCTGCTTTCATATTCAATATTGTAACTTTAAGCATCATATCATAGTTACTTGAAAAACTGAGATCTCTGTAGTAACTTTATTGTACAATTGCTCTGATTAAGTGAGATAACACTAACATGTATTAGGATTGTGACACATAGTAAATGTTTAATTATGAGTGCATGTGTACAAGTGTGTATCTGTTTGAACATCTGTATGCCAGTATGTTAACAGAGATTCTCTCTCTAGTTCTCTAAATATATTCCACTTTTTTCTTATTTGAGTGGAATATATATATATATTTTTTTTTCTTTCATTATAGAAAAATGAAGAAATATAAAAGCAGGCAAAGATGCATAATTTTATGGATATTTTAATATATATCTATACACTTTTTACATCCTTATTTGTTCATATTAATTTTTCATAAAAATCGGATTGTTTATACATATTGATTGACCAGTGAAACATCTATGCGGTTTTGGAAACTGGGAAGTGTATGCATACAGGTTGTTATCAGATGTATGAGTCTCTGAGTCTATAGAGGACCCTCGGTATGCTACATATACATTCTATGGATGAAAGTTTTTATGAATATTTCACTAAAACAAATTGTCACCTTTGTAATAATTTCAGTCACAGCAGTTTCATCCAATACCCAGGCTCAACCAACTTCTCCCTCATCGACCTCTGTGGTAGAGGATATGAAAGCTAAATACAGTTATGTGTCATTTAATGACAGTGATGTATTCTGAGAAATGAATCATTAAGCAATTTCATCATTGTATGGACATTATGGAGTAAACTTATGCAAACCTAGATGGTGCAGCTTACTACACACCCAGGACTTAAAGTATAACCTATTATTCCTATAAACTTATATAATATGTCACTGTATTAAATACTATAGGCAGTTATAACATAATGGTAAGTATTTGTGTGTCTAAACATATTTAAGCATTAAAAAGGTACAGTAAAAATGTAGCATTGAAGAAAAAAAACCAGCCCACCTCTTGCCAAAAATGGAGGGTGCAGGACTGAAAATTAATTGCTCAGCTGAATCAGTGAGTGAGTGGGGAGTGAATGAGAAGGCCTAGCATGTTACTGCACACTACTGTAGACTTTATAAACATGGTGTACATAGGCTGTGCTAAATTTGTTTAATTTTTTCCATCAATAATAAATTAACCTTAGCTTATAGTAACATTTTTAGTTTATAAACTTACTTTTTTTTAACTTTTTAACTCTTTTGTAATAACACTTAGCTTGGAACACAAACACATTATATAGCTATACAAAAATTCTTTCTTTACATCTTATTCTAGAAACTCTTTTCTATTTTTTAAGTATATTCATTTATTTTACTTTTTAAAACTTTTTTTTGTTAGAAACCAAGACAAAAAACATACACATTAGCCTAGACCTGCACAGGGCCAGCATCATTACTATCACCGTCTTCCACTTTACATTTTGTCCCGCGCAAAGTCTTCAGGGGTAATAACATCATGGAACCGTCATCTCCTATGATAACAATGCTTTTTTCTGGAATACTTCCTAAAGGATCTGCCTGAGGTTGGTTTACAGCTTACTTTTTAAAAATATAAGTAGAAGTAGTACACGCAAAATAATGATGAAAAATATAGTAAATGCACCAACCAGTAACATAGTCATTTATTATCATGATCAAGTATCATGTACTATACATAATTGATGTGCTGTACTTTTATGTGACTGGCAGAGCAATAGGTTTGTTTACACCAGCATAACCACAACCAATGAACTAACGCACTGCACTACAGTGTTACAACCCTGTGAGGTCAGCTTCACTGTAATCTTATGGAACTACTATCATAATATGCAGTCCATCATTGACCAAAATGTTGACTGTGCTTATTTTTCTGTCTCTCTTTCAGTGAGGTTTGGCCATGCCATATGTTTTTCTCGATGAGATACCAGGAGAAACCTCCTGGTACCATTCCTTTTACCTTTAACTTCTTTCATCTTGATGAGCAATGCTGTGTCCAGAGTGGCAATAGCCGTAATGTGGCTCAAGGAAAAGGTATGAAGAGTAACAGAAATGCTGGCCTTGATAATAGTAAAGCCCTTGAACTAATGTCAGCTGCCCTGATCTCCAAATTTCTTATTACATGGGAGAAACAAACATTTGTTTAAGCCACTGTTGGTTGGATTTTTCTGTTATTTGTGACTAAAGATCTTCCTTAACTGATACGATAGTATAAAAAGTTAACTGATTTATCTTGTCCTGGAACTTTAAAGTCACTTAATTCCAGGGGACATCACTTTGCAGAGTTTGCAATTATACTGGAGATGACTTTTATATCACAGTCTGACCTTTACAGGTCTGTTGTTTGTAGCAGGTGGGTATGCCCATGTGGCTTGAAAAATAAAACTAAACCCATGGCCTTTAGTTCATGTGTTTCCAGCAGCTGAATGTGGTTTGCTTGTAGGAATAAAAATGCCCCTGAAATGTTAATTGATTCAGTTTGACAGTGCTTGCCATACCATAAATCAATATGATGTTTTTGTGAACTAGTGATAAAGTGGTGGTATGGGGGAAGAATCTGGTAAGTTATGAGCTGGGTATGATTTTGTTAACCATTTTGTTTTTAAGGGAACTCAGGAAAATTAAGATTCTCTCTCCTTTTGCCATGCTATATGTTGTAGGGAGGGATGTAACATCAATATTATGGACTAAGCTTAATCCTAATCAATAACATTAGGCTCTATTTATTTTTAAATGAATATATATACATATTTTATTAAATATGTAATTTAATTTATTAAATATTATGTGTAAAATACGTATATGCATGTATACATATTTAGGATCTGGTTTAAACTATTTATTTTAGTTCTGTGTTGCTGTATTAAAAATTACTCCAAAATTTGGTGTTTTAAAGTAATTTAAACAATGTAATTTAAAGTAATTAAAATTCATCTGTGATGGATATTGCTATTACCCTGATTAGATTAATTCACGTTGTGTGCCTGCATCAAAATATCACATGTACCCTGTAAAGATATGCAATTATATACCTATAATAATTATGAATACCAAAATTTTTAAAGTTATCTCTTGTAGTTTCTGTAGATCTGTAATTTAGACAAGGACAGCTTATCTATCCTCCATGATTTCTGGATCCTCAACTGAAGACTTGAAGACTGGAGGTTGAAATCTTCTAAAGAAAAGATGTTTTACTCATCTGTCTGGAAATCAGTGCAGGCTGTGGTGAAGGCCTAGTTAAGGTTGTCAGCCAGGATATTCGCACACAGCCTCTCCACATGACCTGGGCTTTCTTACAACATGATAGATGTGTTTGAAGGGCAAGTATCCAGAGAGAGAACCAGTTGGAAGCTATGTGGCCTTTTACATAGCTTCAGTGACACAATGTCACACCCACCACCTCATGTTGGGTGAGGCAGAAACAAAGATACACATGGGTTTGAAGGAAAGAAACATAGAACCCCTCCCCCAAGCAGGCACACCTTTCAGTTGAGGCATGTCCATGTCACATTATAAGAAGAGCAAGTGGGATGGAATATACAAGGTCAATTAAGTTTGAGAACTCATCCTAGGAAAAGTGCTGCATACCTCATTGCAGAATATCACTACAGTAACCTTCGAAGTGCTCCCCTTAGCCATTTGTTGACTGTAGCGATATTGAACAATGAGATATACAGCAGTCTTCCTAGGATGAGTTCACAAACTTAATCGTCTGACCCCATACTCTTTATATGTAGGGGTAGTCATCTTTGTAAAATACAATCTGTCATACTATTATCCCATCTCTCTCTCTTTATTTATTTATTTATTGGAAGACAAGGTCTTGCTCTGTCACTGAGGGTGGAGTACACTGACCCAATCATAGCTTATTGTAATCTCAAACCCGTGGACACAAGCAATCCTCCTGGCCTGGCCTCCCAAAGTGCTGGGATTGCAGGTGTGAGCCACTACACTTAGTGTCTTCATCTTTAATGAACAGCCATGCCATGCATACAAGTGTTTTGATTTTATTGACAATTTAGAGACATTTCTCATGATCACAATGCAGAAAGGCAGTGTGTGCTACTGGCATCTGGTCATTAGAGGCCAGGGATGCTGCTAAACACCCTACCATACACAGAGCAGCCCCCACACACACACACACACACATACACACCCAGAGAGAGAGAAACTGTCTTTGATAAGGGTTGAGAGATCCTGCCTCTAAATAATAACACTCTACAGGTATTTAGAATAATTAAGCTTCAGGGGGAGGGATATATAAAAAACTTCAAAATTCTGAAAGTCTTGTAACTAAAAGATCTTAGCATTTATGGTCTACAAATAGCAAAGATCATTACCAATACCTACTTTGATTCCATTTATGATATTCCAAAAATTAATTCAATTCCAGTGAACAAAGAGGGTTGATTAAATATATAGTCCATGTTTTTTACCTGTATTCCTACGCTTAGAGGGCATTTTGACATGAAATTTTTTACCCTTTGTAGGGTATTTGTGTATTCTTTGAGAGAGTATTTGTCTTAAAAATCATTTTTTGTTAGACTTTGACTATCCTCCTTCCCATCCTGAAATCCAAGCTCAAAGGAAATCAACAGTTTCAATGTAGGGCATGAAGAGATGTTATTTCCTTAGGCACTCTTGGACAACTCTGTCTTTTATTAAATATTATACATGCCATATAACACTGTCTTTGATGTTCCTCCTTTTTCATATTGGTCATTCACTAAGCATAAGAAAACATGTAATTCTGAAGAGCTGGCTCTCTAATAAAGACGAAACTGGCAGGTCTCCCCCTCCCTGCCACAGCATGCCCCTCTGGCTGCACACAAAGCAATTACAACTCACCAGTCAGCCCTTTTCCGTGTGATAGCATCAGCAATTTTGCCCAGGGCTTCTCTTTTTTTGATGAACAGTGGCAGAAATAATGACCTAATTCACTAAAAAAAAAAAAAACCTCTGTTGCCTTTCTCCATAACAATCCAGTGCTACCCCAAGTCCTTCCTTTTGAAACAGGGCCATCCAATTATGCATTTTAATACTGTGATGATTTTAATAATATCAAAATGAAAGAGAATAATTAGAAAAATATTTTAAAATTAGAAATTAATGTGATCTTGGAGGAAAGCAAATCTGCATCAGTTTGAATTTTCTGTATTTTAAATAAATTTTCAAGTTCTTTATGGATCCCAGGAGAGTCTACTTTGTCTTTCAGTGCTGGTCCTAACACAGTTTAACATATCCTAAAATCTTTAATTGTAATTTTAGAGGCGATGCTTTAGATGTATCGTTAACTTCAGAGAACAGGTGTAGTAGCCATGTTGATTTCAATATCAAGAACAATGAATTTTTACCTCATTTGGGAAGACATTTCTGAACTTTGCTAGGGTTCACTTTATTTTCTACCCCTCCCATCCCTGAAACATGAAAGTAAACATATCTCCTTACATAATAAAAAAGACTTTTTTACATTTTATCATATTGAAGATAAGATAGTATTCTGCTGTAAGAAATAACCTTTCTAGCCGCAGGGACCCGTGAGGAGAGGGCAAAAGATGGTTTAAGAACAGAATTCCACTAGAGGGCAGTGCATCCCAGTGGAGGTTCGGTGCTGGGTTCACAGGATGTCGGCTTAAGAAGATGGTGTAGCAAATACAGAAAATGTTTGCAATATAATGTCATTTCAAAGAAAATTGCTATGAAAATTCAGAAAAAATAGAATTAAGATACTCTGTAAAAATTATGTACGTCGGCGGTGCCTGTAGCTCAAGCAGCTAGGGCGCCAACCACATACATGGGAGCTGGCAGGTTCTAATCCAGCCCAGGCTTTCCGAACAATAATGACAACTACAACCAAAAACATAGCAGGGCATTGTGGCAGGCGCCTGTAGTCCCAGCTACTTGGGAGGCTGAGGCAAAAGAATCGCTTAAGCCCAAGAGTTTGAGGTTGCTGTGAGCTGTGAAACAATGGCACTCTACCCACGGTGATAGTTTGAGACTCCGTCTCAAAAATAAAATAAAATAAAAATAAAAAATATGTACATTTGTGCATAAATATTGTGTAGTAGTTGAAAATTTAATCTTGATCTTAGACCTGAGTTCATTCTTATCTTCACCACTGTCCTTAAAATCTCTTGAGCCCTAGAGGCAATTACAGACACGATGCAGGGCTGTTGTGAGTATTAAAAGGGATCATATACATAAAATGTCCAGCATGGTACCAAATATATAATGTTTCTCAACAAAAATAATAGCAAGATGAACACGACAATGACAAAAACTACTAAAAAGAAATATCGGAAAATTAAAATAAATTATTGGACTGAGTTGTTTATAGGTGTATTGCATAGTCTTATTTAAATTTACATTGTAATGGAATATATTTTTAAATTAACTTTAAATAAAATTATTCTCTTTATAAGCTCCCCATTTCTTCCTTTTTTAAAAAAAATTTATTGTTGGGTATTCATTGAGGGTACAAGAAACTAGGTTACACTGATTGCATTTGTTAGGTAAAGTCCCTCTTACAATCACGTCTTGCCCCTAAAAGGTGTGGCACACCTCTCCCCCACCCTCTCCCTTTCTCTCCCTCCCCATTTCTTCTAACACCTTATTTTAAGCACTTTAAAGAAAGGAAACTTTTCATGTAGCTATAAAATGTTATTTTTGTCATTTTACTACCTAGATTATCATTATCATGTTTTTCCCTATTTTATTTTCATTTCCTAAATGAGTAATCTGTCAACATCCCAAGAAAAGAATGGAAAATATAATTTGTCTTTTAATGATTTTAAATCTATTTTTCATAAGCTATGTAGCCATGGGATGGTATAGCATATTTCTCTTAGAACTTTGTGTAAGAAAATTTCATCTGATGAAAATAGAAATATTTAATACATTGTCACATATGAATATTACTTTTTAATAAAATGATTGTTTAAATATGAGTTCCAGTAATCATCTAGAAATTCCTTTACAAAATAGCTATATGTTAGAGTGGCAACAGGGCATTGTAACTTAAGGCTAAAATATTCTATCACTGACAATGAAAGGTCATTCAGAAATAAAGATTTAATGCTCTGAAATTGTAGTGTGAGTCAAAATGGAAATATTTAATTTATAAAACTTTGATTTATATATATCTACCCTGCTCTTAGCCATTTAAAAGGAGCTGACTCACACTCATCATGTGAAAAAGATCAACTAAAAGTCAGCCCCAGGCAATAACTGTCATCTCAGGCATTTGCTTAGATTACATCTACAATTCCTCCATCATGGCCATACCAATGTTGCCCAGATAACCAACATCACCATCATCACCAACATCTCCACCATCACCATTACTTCCTCTGACTTGATAAGTTCATTTTTCACTTTTTAAAATCTCCCTACTTATTTGATCCCACTTGCCCAGAAAATAGAGAGGAAATTGATTAAGGCTTTCTGAATTCAAACATTAGATTTAAAGGACACCACATTCTTATGAAACCAAGGATGGCAGGGTGCCCGCTTCCACATCTAAACCAGAATAGCCCTTGGGAATCAGGCTTATCATGACTACTAGGAAATATAATCAGACTAGAAAGCTGAGAAACTGTCTTCCCATCTATGTGCCCATCACAAATGTGCTCTGAAGGATCCAAAGGCAAGTTCTCCTGACTCAGGTGAACTCCAGAAAACAAGGGCCTCTATAAGTATTTGGAAGAAGTGAAATTCAGTGTACTGATATATAAAATATGGCAAGAGCCTCAACTTAATTACTGCCTTGACAGTGGCCCTGACCTACATGAAGCCAGACCCACAGAGCACCTACAACCTTGATCAATTTAACAGGAACAATAATTTGCCAAATTACAGGGTCCTGCTCATCATGCTGCATCCAGAGTTACTGCATATCAATGGTTCTTTAACCTCGGTGATAATCAGAACCACTCGAGGAAGGTTAATTTTTTTGTTTTTATAATTCAAGTTCCAGAGGTTTTGAATCTGACAAATTTAAAAGCTCCCCAGATGATTCTGATGACTCTCCCTGCTTGAGAACCACAGGAAATTGCTGACCATCTCATATCCACCAATCCTGACCTCACAGAACTCCCTGATCTGAGTGTTCTTTGATTGATGGCAACAGAACTGTTGTGGAACCAGACTAAGAGCTGAGTCCTTGAGAGCCTGAGTTGGAATCCCTGGCTCCATCCTGCCCAGTTCTGGCTCCACCAGGCAGGAAACTCAATCTAAAACAGATAAAAATGGTAGGTGACCAGGCCCTGGGACATGCAATAAGAACTCTTTGGCCATATAGCTCCTGTTTCAGCTAACCAAGATGACATAGCGGCTAGAGTGTAGAGCCATGCACTCTACAGAGAGGAGGCCCGGGAGGCAAGGGCTGATCTATTAGGATGACTAGATTCATTTCACAATCTGAAAGGGTAGTTATTGGATGACTTCATTGATAACCTTCACATACTCATCAGAGACTGTGCCAGTTAGAAATAGGCCAAAGTGATATAAAGGTCTGATATATCCTTTCCCAACTCTAAGTCTTGATGCCATTATGGCAATAGACTTTATTTCAGACTGCACCCTTTCCCATACAAAGGAATCTAAAAATGGATATGTCCCTCTTCACCATCATCTTCTTCTATCATGTGTACCAGCCATAGATTCTGATTACCCAGGGAGAGCCGTCTCCATGAAACATATCTCTGTCCACGGGAGAGCCAACCACACAATCTCTGATTTTAGTAGCCTATTTTAATTTTTATTTTATAAGTACTACTCAAAGATCTCAAAAATTTCATTTGCCATTCCACTTCCCACCTTCTATAGACCATTTACCAGAAGTAGCACAAAGTCTACGATCAAAGTTCTTTTATTTCCACAGTTGCTGAGACAACTGTCTTACAGCCAAAGGCTGATCTAGTTATCATGGCATTTGGATACTATTTAGAGCAGTGGTTCTCAACCTTCCTAATGCCGTGATGTATTTTCATTGTTACAAAGGGGTCATGACCCACAGGTTGAGAACTGCTGATTTAGAGAAACTCTTCATCCAGAATGTTACCTTTCATAGTGATTAGGAACCAGTCTGTGTCTAGATAAGTGCAAAGATCTGCATGCCAAACAACACACCAACAGGTATAAAGAAACTCAAAATGGTAGCTTTCATCTGACTCCTCTATCGTTGACACCCTCACTCATGCAAAGAACCAGAGGACCTCTACTATTATAGGACTACTTCCAGATGGCAGAAGTCATCTGCCTATCACCTGAACTCTCTCACACTCCTTCCATGTGCCTCCCCACATTTTCACTATTCCCTGCTTGTCACCAAGATCCTATCATATGACTTGTATCTCAGTGCCAAGCCCTGGTGAACCAAGATTGAGAAGCTGTGGTGGGATCCTGAACATCAAATATCCCTCCAGTATTTAGTTCACT
Organism: Arctocebus calabarensis; assembly: GCA_963573935.1. NCBI lineage: Eukaryota > Metazoa > Chordata > Mammalia > Primates > Lorisidae > Arctocebus > Arctocebus calabarensis. The sequence continues at coordinate 15,476 of CAUYON010177458.1, read as the reverse complement.
ACAAAGGGAGTGACTGGAGGACCAGCCACGGAAGTCTGCCTTTCACCATGGAAACAGAATACACCAGAACACATAAAGCTAAGTGAACAAAGGTAGTCAAAAGAGACACATTCCACACCAGTCCCTCTAAATAGGTCTGACTTTCTTGTGCATTCCTCTACATAGGGCAAAGGAAGGCAGGTAATGAGCAATGATATGTCTCAAGACTTGCTCATACACACCTGTTTGTTACACTTAACTTAGATGCGCCTCTTTGTTTTGGATTCTCAATCATATTGAAAACCACACCATGCTCCCCCATTGCCCCCACCACCCCAACACTCACCACTTTCCTTCATCTTGGGGTCTTATAAAGTTTGAACTGGCCTCACTAGTCCTTCCTAAGCTTCCTCATGAAAGGTAGAAAATTGAGAATGTATGGCTTTAAGACTGTTCTTGGTTGTGAGCAAGGTTCTTCCCTCCCAGTGTAATAATTAGATTAAGAGTAGCTCTGTGTTCTGCTTGACTATGGATTCCAGGAAAGATCTAAACCACAAAGAAGCTAATTTCCTTATATCCAGGAACGCTAACTTCTCTTATGGCACCAATTAATAACCACCTGTATTCTCCCATTAACATGGATCCAGTGTGTAGGTATGGACTTGGCAGGGTGACAGAGGATATCTTTGTCTGGGGGCAAATGTCATTTATTAAGGGGATGTAAAAAAAAAGATAGACAGATGTTCCTTAAATTAATGATAAGAAAGTTGTCAAGGGGGTTTATTAGTAGTATTATTTTCAACATGGTTGGTTTGGATAGTTTCTGACTTTTCAGAAGCTGACCTTTGAATTCAGCCTCAAATCCTGAAGCAGAAGATAATCTTCTGGGATGCTTTCAAAGACTTCTGAACTTTATGCTTGGGTTTAATTATCTCTCTCCAGTTGTGAACTCTGGCAAAGTTACAGAAGTGCTACTACCCTGCCAGCAATCTGGCGATTCCTGTAGAGTCTGATAAATCACTCTTGATCTGTCCAGAATTGTCATCACTCTTTATAGTCATTGATCCATGGAAAGCAAATTAATAGCACAGTAGAAAGGTAAGGCATAAGATATGTATTATTTGCCAAGTGGACTGCCATTGTGGCATGTGTTTGGTAATAAATGCCAGACTGGACATGCTTTCAGCATTTAAATCTGGTGCATTAATCCAACAGCTGGGACAGCGAGCAACTCTCTCTTTTGGGCCACCGTCAGTGCTGAATCATCACAGTTTGATCACCACCTCCCGGAATCCCTCATTAAGTCCTTAAGTAGGATAATGTAATTTTACATCTACCCTAGTAAACATAATTTCCACAGGACACATTTCACATAATAAAGGTAAGTCATGTATTTTATTTATTGCCTGAATATGGTTCAATGGAAATGGGTCTCTTTTTAAGAAGGATTTTAAATCTTTAAGATGTATTAGGGTTATTGTGCTAAGGATGAGAGTACCTGAATGAACTAGAAAGGAAAAAATAACCAGAAAGTAGACTTATGAACTGGCAAATTAGGTGGCATCTGTTCAACTTGGCAAAGTTCCTTGAAATAACTTCACACTGCCCCATGGCTGACAATAGGCACAGCCAAACAGGCTTATTAACTAAATGAGCCTAAACCTCCAGCAAGGTCTTACCTACAAACCTCTTCTTGTTTCTATGGGTTCTACTTTCAACTTTACTGATTATTTTTCAGGTAGGCATTGACCCTGCCTTGAACTTGACCATGCCTTCACATGCCTGGTTGTGACTTTCGATCCCCGGAATGATCACTCTGCATCTCTTTTCTGGCAATAAGTTCATAGACACCTTGTTTAAACACCTTCCTGGAACAACAATATCATCCACTGCCAATACCATCTACAACCATTAAGCTTGGTCCTCCCAGCTTGGTCCCAAAGCAACTACCTGTTGTAATTTGAAAAATAATAATAAGTTTTCCTTTCCTCTTTACTTACTTCTCCATGGCAGTTTTCTTAACATATTCCTTTAGAATTGGCAACTCCCTCCTTTGTAAAATTAATTAACTTACTATTATGGTCATTTTCCCTACTCAACATCTTATTAACAGTTACTAAGTACCATTTAACTTTTTATTTCCCCCTTGTCTTGTACTGGGCACATAGTAGGTCTTTAATACATGCTTGATAAATGAATGAATGAATACTTTCTTAATATAGACATCTTTTTCCCAACACCAGGATGAAATTCTACTATTAGCAGTTGAATCATTTCCAATTAAATCACCTTAAACTTAGTTACTAGTGTGTCTATCAACCATGAAAAATACGTATGAAATATGTCTACTTCAAAGAATGTTATATGAAGTTTCAGAGTTCTCCACCAATGATAAATGTTGCATTTATACAGTATATTTTCACTTACATTCTATTTTTAATATTATTAATTATAAATGACACTGAGTGCTTACTATACCTCAGTGTTGTTTTTAGTAATTTACATACATTACTTCATTAATCATTACTACAGCCTTATGAGATAGGTAATATTATCCTGAAGAAATTAAATCTAAGATGGTTAAGAAACTTTTCCAAGTTGACAAAGCTAGTAAATGACAGAATCAGTAATCCCACAATAATGCAATAAAAAGTTAAATGAAAAGTAAACCAAATTCCGTAGACCCATTAACCACTATAAAACATGCCTCAGACAGTAATTCCCCAACATCAGACAACAAAGACATTCCTTCCAATACTGTAAGAGAAGTGAAGACCCTGAAAAGCAAAGTTGTAGCATATAAAAGCAAGGCTTAAAGTTTAAACTCTGTGATTCCTCTGCCAGTACTTTAGTTAAATACTGTCCTAGTGGCCTTCAATGAACAAATTAGAGAGGAAGGGAGCCTTGCAATGCTAATGCCCTACTAGATTACACAATCTCTACTATATTTCTTCTTATTGTTAATTTTGATCTAATTCTTGTTATATTTCCTCTTTATTCTAGTTCTATGTAGGATGTCCATAAAGTTCGTGTGCAATTTTAAATTGCACACTATTCAAATTGCACATGGACTTTACGGACACCCTGTATTATTCTATCAGATACCTGACATAAGAAATGTACAGGAGAAGGGAACAGAGACACACAGATCTTAAAGATGTAAGTTGTGAAGAAGAAGTTATAACCACCCTGAAATCTGTGCTGTGTAAGCCACCCCCCATCCACTATTCCACTGATCACCTCTAGCAATTTGAAGAACAATACTCTCAGCAGAAAAAAAATGGCCAATAAATACATGAAAGGGTATTAAACTTCATTAGTAACAAGCAAATGAAAATTAAAACATCAATGAAGTATCACGTAACACCCTTCAGGTTGGCAAAAATTAGAAAGTCTATTACACTAAGTATGAGGAAGTAGAAACTTAAAAAAAAGTTATTAAATCATAACTGTATACATTCATGGGGTACAATGTGATGATTTGATATACAATATGGAATGTTTAAATCAAACTGATTAGGCTCAGTGCCTTTGGCTCAACTGGCTAAGGCACCAGCCATGTATACCTGAGGTGGCAGGTTCGTATCCAGCCTGGGCCCGCCAAACAACAATGACAGCTGCAACCAAAAAATGGCCGGGCGTTGTGGCGGGCACCTGTGGTCCCAGCTACTTGGGAGGCGGAGGCGAGAGACTCACTTGAGCCCAGGAATTGGAGGTTGCTGTGAGCTGTGATGCCAAAGCACTCTATCCAGGGTGACAGCTTGAGGCTCTGTCTCAAAAAATAAATAAAAAATAAATAAATAAAACTGATTAAAATAACCATCACCTCACTTATTTTTTGTGGTAAGACATTTACAGTTTACTCTTAGTTGTTTAGAAACATACCCTTGCATTGTGCACATTAGTCAAGATCCTATCAAATGCCCCCCTCCTCCCACCAAACACTTCCTTCCTCTCCCATCGTCTCCCTTCCCCCTTATTAGACTATATTTGTGTTTTATCATTTGTAAAAGAGTATAAGTGTTTTTATATTGGTTCCATAATAATATTGAGTACATTAGATACTTTCCCCCCTATTCTTGAGATACTTTACTAAGAAGGATGTCTTTCAACTCCATCCAGGTAAACATAAATGATGTAAAGTCTCCATCTTCTTTTATGGCTAAATATCATTCCATGGTACACATATAGCACAGTTTGTTAATCCATTCATGGGTTGATGGGCATTTGCAATGCTTTCATGACTTGGCAATTATGAATTGGGCTGCAGTGAACATTCTGGTACAAATGTCTTTTCTGTAAAATGATTTTTGTTCTTTTGGGTAGATACCTAGTAATGGAATTGGAGGATCAAATGGAAGGTCAACTTTTAGATTCTCCATACTTCTTTCCAATCCCACAAACAGTGTAGAAGTGTTCCATTCCCTCTGCATCCATGCCAACATCTGCAGTTTGGGGACTTTGTCATGTGGGCAAATAGAAACTTTTTATCTCCTTCCAGTGGACATGTAAATTAATATAAACACATCAGTGCAGCCAATATAGAAAACAGTATGGATGTTCCTCAAGAAATTAAAAATAGAGGCCAAGGCAGATGGATTGCCTGAGCTCAGGAGTTCGAGACCAGACTGAGAAAGAGCAAGACCTAAAAAAGTAGCTGGGCCTTCTGGCAGGCACTTATAGCCCCAGCTACTCAGGAGGTGGAGGCAAGAGGATCTCTTGAGCCCAAGAATTTGAGGTTGCTGTGAGCTGTGACACCATGGCACTCTACCAAAGGCAACAAAGTGAGACTCTTTCTCTAAAAAAGAGAAAATAAATTAAAAATAAAAATACTATGTAAAACAATAATCCCTCTTCTGGGTATATATCTACAGAAAATGAAATCACTGCCCCCTTAAAAATATCTGCATTTTCATGCTGATTGCAGTTTTGACAATAGTCTAGACATGCAAATAACTTAATGACCATGTTACTCAAAGTAATCTATACATTCAAAGCAATCCCCACCAAGGTACAATGACATTCTTCATAGAAATAGGGAAAACGGCTCGGCGTCTGTGGCTCAACAGGCTAAGGCGCCAGCCATGTACACCTGAGCTGGCGGGTTCGAATCCAGCCCCAGGGCCCACCAAACAGCAATGACGGCTGCAACCAAAAAATGGCCGGGCGTTGTGGTGGGCGCCTGTAGTCCCAGCTACTTGGGAGGCAGAGGCAGGAGACTCGCTTAAGCCCAGGAATTGGAGGTTGCTGTGAGCTGTGATGCTACAGCACTCTATCCAGGGTGACAGCTTGAGGCTCTGTCTCAAAAAAGAAATAGGGAAAACAATCCTCAAAATCATATGGAACCACAAAAGATCCCAAATAGCCAAAACAATACCAAATAAAAACCAGAACTAGAAGCATTACAACACATGACTTCAAAACACACTATAAAATTGTAGTAATCAAAATAGCATGGTACTGGTATAAAAACAGACACATATGCCAATAGATTTGTCCAGAAACAAATCCAATATACACAGCCCACTGATTTTTGATAAAGGCACCAAGAGCACACATGGGGAAAGGACAGCCTCTTTAATAAATGGTACTGGGAAAACTGAATATGCATATGCAGAAGAATGAAACTAGACCCCTATCTCTCACCACACCTAAACATAAACTCACAATGGACTAAGGACTTAAATGTAAAACCCCAAACTATAAAACTACTAGAAGAAAACATAAAGGGAAACACTTCAGGGCATTGGTCTGCATCTGGCAAAGAGTTTATGGGTAAGACTTTAAAAACACAAGGCAACAAAAGCAAAAATACACAAACATACCAAACCAAAAGGTTTTTGCAAAGCAAAGGGTGAAATCAACAGAATGAAGAGACAACATGCAGGATGAGAGAAAATATTTGGAAACTATTCAGCTGACAAGTGATTGATATCCAGAATATACATGGAACTCAGGCAGCTCAACAGCAAAAATATATAAATATGATTTGATATAAAAATTGGCAAATGCTCTGAATAGACATTTCTCAAAAGAAGACATACAAATAGATAAAAAGTATATGAATATTTTTTCAACATCACTAATTACCAAGTAAATGCTAAGTAAAACCGCAATGAGATATCATCTCACCAAGTTAGAATGGCTATCATAAAAAAAGACAAAAAATAAAATGCTGGCAAGGAAGAAAGAAAGGGAACTCATATACACTTTTGACAGGAATGTAAATTAGTATAGCTATTATAAAAAACAGTATGGAGTTTCCTCAAAACAACAACTAAAAATAGAACTATCATGTGATCCCGTAATCCCACTTCTGGATATTGGTTCGAAGGAAAGGATATCAGCATATTGAAGACATAGCTGTGCCTTCATGTTTATTGCAGCATTAATCATGGTAGCCAAACATTCATCAATAGACGAATATGAATCAAGAAAAAGTGGTACATGTACCCAATGAAGTAGTACTCAGCCATAAAAAGAAAACAATCCCATCATTTACAGGAGCATGGATGAGCCCCAATGACATTATGTTAAGCAAAATAAGTCAAGGCACAGAAAGACAAATACAGATCTCTCACATGTGACAGATAAAAAAGTTCAGCTCATAGAAGCAAACAATAGAAAAGTGGCTACTAGAGGCTGGAAAAGGAAGAGGCAAGGGGATGGGAAGAAGTTGATTAATGCATACAAAATTACAACTTATTAGGAATATAAGGTTTACTGTTCTATTGCGCTATAGCGTGACTATAGTTAACAATAATGTAGTGTATATTTTTAAATAGCTAGAAGAGATGATTTTGAATGTTCCTAGTGTAAGGATATGATAAATGTTCATGGGGGTAGATATGCTTATTACTCTGAGTTGATCATTACACATACACATGTATAAAAATATTACTCTATAACCCATAAATTTGTACCATTATTACATGTTAATTAACGATTTAAAAATTAAGAAGAAGCTGCAGTAATATGTGTATACATGTGTGAACATGCATATTATACATGTATGACTATTATTCAATCATAAAGAAGAAGGAATGATCCTGTCATTGATGACAACATGGATGAGCCTGGGGAACATTATGTTAAGCGAAATAAGCCAAACACAGAAAGAAAAATACTGCATGACCTTACTTATATATGAAATTTTAAAAAGTTAAATGCACAAAGATAGAGAATAAAACTGTGGTTCCCCAGGATTGGGATGGGAGGGAAAGAGGAAGGAAATGGGAAGATGTACGTCAAAGGATACAAAGTAGCAGATATATATGATTCACAAGTACAGAGATCTATTGTACAATAGGAGACAGTAACTACTATAGTTAGTAACATGTGTTTGGGATTTTTGCTAAATGAGTATATTTTAGCTGCTTTTGCCAAACACACAAAAAATGAATAACTGTGAGATAATGAATATGTTAGTTTGTTTCACTATAGTAACCATTTTACTATCCATAGCTACTTCATACCATCAGGCTATAAGCCTTAAATGTACACAATAAAATTTATTCAAAAATATATAACCACAGCAGAGAGTAATTGGGCACTATCTTTTAAAGTTGGAGATATCTAATACAGGTAGTCCCCAAGTTACAAACATACATACAACTCACACTTAGGAACGGAGGCTATTATAGCTAATAGGTAAATCTATGTGTTCCAACTTACATACAAATTCAACTTAAAAGCAAACCTACAGAACCTATCTCGTTTGTAACTCAAGGACTGCCTTACTCTATGCCTTAGAAACTCTGCTACTACATCTATCCCTAGAAAAACCTGCCCACATGCATCTTCAAGGATGTTATTTGAAGCATTGTTTTGTATTAGGAAAAATTAGGAAGATAATAACCATTAACAAGGGGATGGATGCAGCAGTGAAAATTAATAAACTTGATGTATCAACATAGAATCCAAAAACAAAATGTTCAGTGAGAAAAGCAAGTTGGTGCATAAGATGACTACAGCAGTATATCATTTATATAAACTTTGAAAACACACAAGTCTAAATTTTTTTCATAGATACAAATATATGAACATAGTGTAAAAAATCACAAGAAGGATACACATCAACATCCAGATAGTGGTTGCCTCTGAAGTGAGGCAGGTGAATAAAACTGGTGTAGATAATGAAGGGAACTATATGATTAATATTTTTTTTTGTTTTAAAAATAATCTGAAGCAATATGACAGAATAATAACATTTGTGAATTCTAGTTGTCACTATACAGATATTTGTAATATTGCTATTTGTGTTTATATTTATAATTTTTAGTAAAAACCAAACACTTCCCTATAAGAAGTGGTTTCAAAGGAGTTAAACATGGAATCCTGTAACGAAGGCTGCAATTAAGGACAAAGAGGCTTGAGAACATAAATGGATCCAGACAGCTCCAGTGCCCCAGAGACTGAAGTATTGTCAAAGCCCAACAATGCATCATCTGGAGTGGAAAGCGGTTTCTCTTCAAGGCCAGCCATGGTTATTAACCAGCAAGAACCATAGTTTTCACCTGTCAGACAATCTTTACTTCTCTAAAATTTTCAGGTACAGTTTCTGTGATTCACATTCTAATACTGCTTGTCTTTGGTAAATCTTATTACCTACACAGAGAGTAAGCATAATCCAATTCCTAGTAAAATAAGGCATGCACAATCTAAAAACAAAAAATTCCTTAAGTGAGCCAAACTAAATCCTTTCAGTGCAGAATTCTTATTTCCTTTGTGGACTTTTCTTACATTCAGATTCTTGTTAAAAGATTTTTAAAATATATCTTTTAAGGACTTGGGAGCCAACTCAAAGAGTTCTCCTAAAGATGGGACAATTTTAGCATGAATAAGGATAATATTTGTAGGAGGTCTAAACACTCCATGAGTTTATGAGTGCACATACACACACACAAACATCCAAAGCTAACTGGTGACCTTAGTGATGCTAAGAAACCAATTATTTATTTTGCACAATAGAAAACTTAGCAGTCAAAAAGAATAAAATACTGATGCATACAACAACATAAATTTCAAGAACATTATGCTAAGCCAAATAAGCTGGACATTTTTTCTAGAACAGGCAAAACTAAACTACAGTGACAGAAAGCAGATAAAGAGTTGTTTAGGGGGCAGACATGGTGATATGATGGGGAAATAACTACAAAGGGCAACTTTTTGGGATAATGAAAATATTCTGTATCTTGATTATGGCAGTGATTAGAGATGTGTATACATTGGAAACCCATCAAACTTTCTATGATTGCATTTTATTATATGTGAACAATAATTCAAAACTCATCAACCTTTCTATGATTGCATTTTATTATATGTGAACAATAATTCAAATAAGGTTGATCTGTCTTAAAAGTGCTAAAAGTAGGCATCGGCATCATGGTGCACACCTGTCATTTGGGAGGCTGAGCCAGGCGGATCACTTGGATCCAGGAGTTTGAGGCTGTAGTTTGCCATGATTGTCCCTGTGAAGAGCCACTGCAGTCCACCGTAGGCAACAAGGCAAGAACCTGTCTGTGAAAAAAAGTGCTAAAAGGATTCAGGATGGAGAAAAAGGTTAACATGCTGCAATCCCCAGAGAGGGCTTCCCAGAACAGGGTTTGGTAGAGATGAGAAGCAAAGCCAGCCAGGGTGACTACAACATTTTGGGAGGCCAAAGCAAGAGGATTGCTTGAGGCCAAGAGAAGCCAACCCAAGGACAGGAAAAAGCAGGAACAATGCACAAAAGGAGAGAATTCAAACAGTACATTTTTTAAAAAGTATTGCTATGTTTTGAAGTTAATTTTTTTGAGGTAATGTTGCTGAGGGCTTGGGCTTTTTATATTGTCTCAACATTGTGTAACAGCAAGAAAGCATTTTAAAAGATGTGCAAATGATTAAAGATTGCAGTTTTTAAATAATGTTTCTCGAGCTTTTGTCTAATGGATTTTTAGGAGTTTGAATGGTTGTGTCTAGTCCTTAACCTACACAGTTCAATTATCCTTATCGACTGACTCATGAAATTCTATCAGGAGCAGTGATGTGCTATAAATGAAGCTTTGTTCCTTTTGTGAAATTGAGAGTTTCTCTGCCTTTCTTGCTGGCTCACGATCAAGGATTGGGGTGCCTCATCCTACAGCCTGAGTCAGAAGGCTAATAAGTCAAATGACCATGAAAAAGACATCTTGATATTTTATCAGAAGTCCACACAAACACCCCTCATATGAGATTCTTTTTAATGAAGCCTGATTTCAGAATAAGGGCCAGCCACACCAGCAGAAAGCGAGGTGCTGAGGTGGGGTGATTTCTGAGCATCTGGAAAGCCAGACTATCTCTTAAAATGTATCCTTCTTGCTGCCTGGTGGCCAAGAATATATAAGAAAGTGCCATTCCTGCAGCTTGAGGTCTTCTTAAAATAGATGACCTTTGAAATCTTTTTGCAATCTAATATTTTAACATCCTAACCCAGCCCTTGAAAATTTGAGGTTCCTGGACTAAAACAGGCCAGTGTATATGTTTTTTCTCAGACTGCCTAATATGTATATTTTTAATTACAAAAAATTTATGAGGTATGAGGGTTTTTTAGTTATATGGATGAATTCTATCATGCTAAAATCAGGACTTTCAAGTGTCTGTGCATGTATGAGTTCAGAAAAAGTATAAACAGACTTCAAATGGTAGGTATTTGCTATAGCTCACCCCCTCTACATTTTTTCTTTCTTTCACTGTCTTTGAGCCTTTTTTTTCCCCCAAGACACAGTCTCACTTTGTCACCCTTGGTAGAGTCCCGTGGCATCATAGCTCACAGCAACCTCCACCTCTCTTGGGCTCAAAACTGGGACTATAAGCATCTGCCAACAGAAACATCTTGCTATTTTTAGAGACGAGCTCTTGCTCTGCCTCAGGCTGGTTTCAAACTCCTGAGCTCAAGAAATCCACCTGTCACCACCTCTCATAGTGCATGGATTACAGTGCACTGTGCCTGGCCCATCTTTGGACTTTTATATAACTCTATTAGCCATAGAAAACTGATAAGTTATTCCTGTCTAGACATATGCAAATTAATCATGTTCAGTGAAATATGGTTGGTTATTGCATCTAGATGGGTGATTGAATAGATAGATAGATAGATAGATAGATAGATAGATAGATAGATAGATCCATTTTGTGGATACATCTGTTTACCTCTATCTCAAAATTCATTTCAGAATTCTTTAGTCTTTTGTATAAATCCCTGCTCCTTATAAATTGTCTTTTGAACTGGTTGTAACATCTTACTGGTTCTTTCATTAATGAATTAAACAAAATATTTGACACATGTACATTTTACAATTGATTTTACCCTTTTAAAAATTATCTTTTAGACTGGGCCAAGTGGCTCACACCAGTAATCCTAGCACTCCAGGAGGCCAAGACAGGAAGATCACTTGAGTTCAGAAGTTCAAGAACAGCCTGAGCAAGAGTGAGACCCTGTCTCGACTTAACATAGAAAAATTAGCTGAGCCTGGTAGCAAGCACCTATAGTCCCAGTTCCTTGGGAGGCTGAAGCAGGAGGAGCCCTTGAATCTAGGAGTTTGAGGGTGCTGTGAGCGAGGCTGAAGCCATGCACTCTAGCCTGGGATAACAAAGTGAGATTCTGTCTCAGAAAAAAAATTATCTTTTTGACAGTAGAATTAACATGATTGCTAAGGAGCAGAATTGTTATTGCCACAGATAAACACACTTATTTCCTCCTTGGACTATTTCTGGTAAGGAATTTCTAGACAAACGTATTGCTTTCTTTTGGCTTGATTGTGATCTTCTTTATTCTAGGTCATCACATATGTATCCTTCATAATTTTATAAAACTGGATTTAATGTGCAGAAAACTTTAGAGGAAAGAGGAGGCCTAGTAAATTATGTTTTCCTGGGCACCATCTAAAACAGAGATGTTATTGAGAAACATTTGGAGTCTATACAAGAGAAGGAATCTAAACTGCGCAGGACAGACAGGATTCCATTTAGATTGTGAGAACTAAGCATTATTCTGGGATCATGGAGGAATTCTGTTCAAAAATATCAGTTTTTCAGGTGGTGCTTGTGGCTCAAGTAGTAGGGTGCCAGCCCCATATACTAGAGGTGACAGTTCAAACCTGGCCCCAGCCAAAGGAAAAAAAAAAACTGCAAAAAAAAAATCAGTTTTTCTGGTAAAACTCAAATTAATGCTTCCAGAATGAAAAAAAAAAATTAACTTTTAAATATACATAATTTTAGATCTCAAGAGGAGAGAGTTGAGTGAATCATTAAACTATTATAGTTCACCATTGATTCTTACAGGGTCTTCTCATATCTGTTTTTATGATTTTCTTTTGTCACCATGCCTCACTCCTATTTTTTACTCATCTCTACCATGGGCAACTGTTTTAATGTGTATAATGTATATCTTTTTTATTCAAATATGTTCTTAAAGAATAGTGCTATTTGGGGTATACATATGTCTTTAACTGGGATAAGATATGTATATTAAAGCATATAAAGTATACTAATCTTAGGCATAGAACTCAATGATTGTGTGTATGTACATGTAAACACACACACACATATATATACATATATATCCATGTAGTCACCACCTACATATGGAATATTCCCAACACTCTGTAAAGTTCCTTTGTGCTCCTCCCCAGGTAATATCAGAACTACCACCTGCCCAACCTTCTCAGAAGTAACCACTATTCTGGCTTTTGCCTATAGATTATCTTTGCCTATTCTTGAACTTTATATATGTTCTTAGACAAACTATATCTTACAGTAAGATATAGTTCTCTTTTGTATCTAGCTTTTTTTTCATTCATCATTATACCTGTAAGATTTATCTAAGCTATTGCATATAAGCAAAATTCATTCATTTTTTATTTCTGAGCACTATTAGATTTTATAAATATACCACAATTTATTCATTCTCTCATTAAAGATGAGAAATCAAATCGCCTACACTCGCACAGCCTGCTATCTACATCAACATGACTTTATTATTTATGTTCCACTGGCATGATTGAGATAATTGTACTATTTTTAAAAAACTCTTGTCCAGTAAGATAAAAGTTATAAACCACTTTATTATTCATTCCAGGAACTTCCTGAAAGAAACTGTCCAATAGAAAGCAACAAAAAATCATTTATACCCCTACTCACTTGAAACCCTTTGCTTTGCCTCGCTTTATCTACCAATCCTAAATTACTGTATCATATCCTTATCCAGTCCTAACCAAGACCCACATCTTACACTGAAAGACCCACCTTAAGCAGACTTCAAAATCTCATTTAGTGTCCTGATTTTGTCTTTCCTACTCTGACACACTACAGATACTCTTTCAAGATAATTGTTGAGGCTGGGCATGGTGGCTCATACCCATAATCCTAACATTCTAGGAGGCCAAGGTGGGAGGATCCCATGAGCTCATGAGTTTGAGGCCAGCCTGAGCAAGAGTTACATCCTATCTCTACTAAAATTAGAAAATCTAGCCAGGCTTCGTGGTAGGCACTGGTAGTCCCAACTATTTGGGAAGCTGAGGCAAGAGGATCTCTTGAGCCCAAGAGACTGAGGTTGCTGTGAGCTATGCTGACACCATGGCACTCTACCCTAGGGTGACAGAGTGAGACTGTGTCTCAAAAAAAAAAAAAGAATCTTGACTCAGCTTTGTCTTACTAACAGTGGTTAGTAAGTGTCTTACTAATACCAGTTTTGGTGATAATTTAGGGAGCCAGCATTTGAGAAGGAGATTTTGGCTTGTTTCTCAATTTAGGATTTTATGAATAAAGTTGTGAAAATTCTTATACATTTTTTTCACGGACTACCCACTTTCTCTTGGGTACATAGCTAGGAGTGGAATCGCACACTTACATTATAATTTGCCAAAGTTATATGCTGTACAGCTGACTAAAACATTTGGAGATTCCACCTAAAATCAAGCTTCCCAGTTTTTCCTGAAAATCTGAAATGCCTGGCAATCCTGGGCCAGCATGTCTTCATTATTACAGGTGGCAGGGGACAAGCTGCAGCCCTCCACTCTAGACAGCTATGAGCTCCCAGCCTCATCCATCCACCTTCTTGTTCAAGTCATCTGTCTGCTCCAGTGGGAATTTTAGTTGGTAATCTCTGTTCTAACCATAGGCATGGGAAAGAAAACTTTTTAAACTCTTACTGATTCTACTCTATTACAGATAACCAAGAGGAGAGTTTATTAGAGAGGAACAGACCATCAGGGTCTGCAAAATGAGGCCCCTCTGCCACAGACAGGTGAGGCAGCAAGCACAGAAAGCAAAGATGACTTCAGATATCCTGGCCTATTTTGAAATTTAATCCAAAACCGGTGCTCTCAAGAGAGACTGGCAGTGGAGAAATCAGAGGAATGCATAATAACAGACCTGAAATTAAATTAGTCTCCCTTACTATTCATAAGTAACATTTATGAAACTTTTTTTTTTTTTTTTTTTTTTTTTGCATTTAGGTTGCTGCAGATGCAAAGGAGAAAAACAATTCCCCGCTGCTAAACTGAGAAAATGTAGTAAAAGGAATTGGTCATTAAAGGCTAATACAGGTTCTTTATATTTTGGTAGATAATACAAAGAGAGAAGAACAGAAATCCAATGCACTGCTACACAATCAATGAGGGCTCATTGACTCCAAGGATCTGGACGAGACTCCATGTTGATTGAAGAAATCTCTTTCCTTGGAAAAGGGTTTTTCAGCCTGTGAAAAGAATGTGCTTGGTAGTTATAATTATACTTGGTATAATAGGCCTATTAAAAGTAAGTGGTCTGTGTAATACAAGGAATTGGGAAAAAAAGAAGCCACTCCTTCCCACCACCCCACAGTCCAGGGGTAAGGGAAATTAACTCTTCACCTTCCTTCCTTATAAACTTACACTAAAATTGTTTAACCATTCCATAAATAAAATTCACCCTATCTGCTTGGCCTGGTGTGATGGTCTTGGGGCAATTAAGTGGTCATTAGGGCAAATAAAGAGAGTATTAAACCACCCCATCTTCATGCAGGCTCAGCCCATCATATGTATATCAAAACTCAGAAACACCAGTAAGAAGAAGAAGGTGTCTAGTTCTGAGAAAAGACTAAAAGATTCAGGATGCTAAGAAACAGCTCTGGTGACACAGAATCTTCTACTTGTCCCAGTAGATAAAGGGAAAGGGAAAGAGGTCATATATGCAGGTTACAATTGTATTGTTTAAGATTCACATAAATCGGCTCAGCGCCTGTGGCTCAGCGGGCTAAGGCGCCAGCCACGTACACCTGAGCTGGCGGGTTTGAATCCAGCCCCAGGACCCGCCAAACAACAATGACAACTGCAACCAAAAAATGGCCGGGCGTTGTGGCGGGCGCCTGTAGTCCCAGCAACTTGGGAGGCGGAGGCAGGAGACTCGCTTGAGCCCAGGAATTGGAGGTTGCTATGAGCTGTGATGCCATGGCACTCTATCCAGGGTGGTAGCTTGAGGCTCTGTCTCAAAAAAAAAAA
>CAUYON010177451.1:0-37900 GCA_963573935.1 Arctocebus calabarensis | reverse complement strand
CTAATTTATAGCTTTCATATGAAGGCTAAAACCCAATTATAGCACAAGAATACAGGGAAAGGGGAAAGGGAGGGGAGGGGAGGGGGGAGGATGGGTGGAGGGAGGGCAATTAGTGGGAACACACCTATGGTGCATCTTAGCATGGTACTGGTGAAACTTATTAAAGGTAGAGTATCAATGTCTTTATATAGTGATCAAGAAAATGCCATAAAGGCTATCTCTATCAGTACGATCAAAATATTTCTGATTGTACATGAAGTACATTGTGCCCTATGATTGCACCAATGTACACAATTATGATTCAATAAAATTATTTAAAAAAGGAACATTATATGGAACTCTAATACATTATAGTATGTGGCATACTTTTATGGTATGTAAAAAATTATTAACAATGGAGAAGTTTTTAAGTGATTTAGGGGTCAGTGTCAAGACAACCAACATTTTCGATGATTACTTCCATTAAGCAAGTTTCATAAACACAAATAGGCTTTAGAAAGAAGTTAGGTTGATCTTCTTTTCTTCCTTTAGAATAAAAATGTTAGTCCACATAGATAGTTTGATTTGCCTGACATATTGATGCTAGTTAATGGAAAATCAGAATGTTTGATCTGTCACTTCTCTAGGCTCACAAATTATTTTCAACATAATTGTAATTTTCAGATGTTAAATGCACATGTTGACATGGTTTTCACATGGAAATTGCAGTGTGGAAGAGTTGTGATAGGTTGTTTATTTGGGGAGACAGATGATGAGGAAAGGAGATACATTGTTGAACTTACCATTTATTTTGATACATTTTAAATGGACTCTGTGTTTTTCTATTTTCATCTTTTAAATGAATGTCACTGAAAATGTTATTCCATCAAGTTCTCAGGGGAAATTCTGCATTTCCACTGCCTTCCTGGAACAGTCACTGAAAATATTCAGTGAGAAGACACAAGATAAGTGTATATAATATATGATACTGGAGGAAACAAATATAATTCTAGAGCCATAAGATAAAATTAAAAAGAAAATTCTCTATAGTAATTCTACAATTACTAGACTTTTCAAACTACCACTTTTCATTTTAATGTAATATATTTTGAATATTATTTTTAAATCCAATGTCTAAAATAGGTATAGAATGTATGCCAGTAAATACATCGTTGACAAAACTATTATGTGGCATAAAGTATTCACCTAGGGCAGCGATTCTCAACCTGTGGGTCGCAACCCCTTTGTAACAATGAAAATACATTCTGCATATCAAATATTTACATTCCGATTCATAACAGTAGCAAAATTATAGTTATGAAGTAGCAATGGAAATAATTTTATAGTTGTGGGTCACCACAACATGAGGAACTGTATTAAAGGGTCACAGCCTTAGGAAGCATTAGGAAGATTGAGAACCACTGACCTAGGGACATTTGGCATTTGGAAGGTGGTGGTACCAATTGACTGAACATTAAGATCTAATAGTATTAGAATATTAGGAAACAATGGAGGGATAAATATAAAACAGAGATCAGAGTAGGTGGGTGTTAGAAAGTAGGAAAAAGTACCATTTCTTGAGCAGTTTACCACCAAATGTATCAATTATGTGGACATTTTAAAACAGAGAACCTAAAATAAAAATGGATCATGTAAACATTAGTCTGATATATCTTTATTTCGAGCTGACTCAAAAAAAGCCTAAAATAAATGGGAACATCCTGAGTTTTAAAATAATATATTCTCTAATTTCACAGAATAATTTGTGGGAACATTAGATGCTGATCAGCACCAGCCCAATTCAATTACAAATTAGATATACTAATATTTTAAAGATTATTTTTATAGTTGAAAATTTTGTTTAGGTTGGGTTTTGGTGCAGATAGAGACTCTCATAGGATTTTACTGTGACTGATAGCTCAGTTTTAATCTTTACCAAATCAATTTTAGCTATTAGGGATGGTACTATAATAGATAATGACACAAGCTCTACAAGTCATCTTTCAAATACTCCTGTGAACAGGTCACCCCTCATTGCCCAAACCTTGGGAATGGGGCAGTCACCTCCAAAGGCATTTGATGACATTAATGCCTACTTACTCTATTACAGTTGGTTATGCTACCCTATGGCTATTGACTTAAACTTTTTAAACTATCACTTTTCATTTTAATACAATATATTTTAAATAGTATTTTTAAATCCAATGTTTATTTTTTTAAGTTATAGGTTGAGATATATTGAGGAACATTGGTAGAATGCAATGGCACTTGTCTTTTCTAATCATTGTATCTGTAATACTTGGCATATACAGAGTATCTTTAAATATTTTTTCATTAAATAAGTTCTTTGATTCATTTCACTAAATGAATAAGTTCTTTGATTCAGTTTACTTACTCTACAGTAAGAGCATGCTTCAGTTAGAAATAAACCTATACTTTTCATAGAAGTGTGGGATTAAAAGACTTGCTCAAGGTCACAAAACTAGTATGTAGCAAACTGTAATTGAGATCTATCGATATTTGAGACTTTTTTCCTCCAAGTCATTAGTACTAGTTTAAGAGTTGTTTTTATCTTGATTGTAACTGCGTATGAAATAAGGGTGGTATTTTTGAGGATCTCATGGAGATCCCAACAGGATTTGACTTCTTGATTATTGCAAACAATTACCATGGAATCTAGTTTTTTGAGCATGTCACTTTATTGACCAGTATTTTCTTGTGTTTTTCTGTGCTATTCATAAAGACAACTTATATCAAATTCCTTTAAGTATTTGAATAACAATAGCTAACTGCATTGGCTGGATATGAGAAGTTAAATTTTCAATTTCTGTGAACTCTGTTGTGATAGTTTTTAAGTCTAGAAACATTGAAACAATCACAGGTGGGGATGGCAGAGGAGACTACTTATTGGCTGAGTATGACGCCACTTACCCATAATGCATTATGTCTCTTTTCTTTCTAGAAGAAGGCAGATTTTTCTCTGGTAACTAACCTGAGCCTTCCTCACTTAGCTCTGTGCTTTGAGGAACCTGCCTGTCTTGTTAGCTTCAAAGGTAGATCCCAGTGAGTCTAAGTCAATCATCATAACGTTTTCCTAGGAACTGCAGGGAACGTATGATGGTCCAATGTTAATGAAAGAGAGGACCATAGTCATCATTCTCGAGGAGAGACTTGTTTCTCTTCATGTGAGATGTGACAAGGAGTTATTGTATTTGGCAGAAAAAAAAGAGAATCCGGTTCTTTATGACCTAGTTCTACTTTGTTGGTGGCTTCTAGATCTCTGGTGACATTCTTTAATTCTAGGTTTCTTAATATGTCAGATAATGAAATTTGCTTATTGAAGTCCATCTGCTTCTATTTTCTCTTAAAACCAACCTAAATAACCCTTGTGAAGACATTGTAAGAGAATTTTAGAATAGAAAACGTTATCAAAAGAAGATAAGAATCTGTTTATCTGGCTGTCTCTAGGGTGTGTTTATATGAAGCACAGGCAGGTTAGAGGGTTTCAGGTGTGTGTGCGTTTCAGGTATATGTGTGTGTGCATGTGAATTGTGCAATTGAAGCATTTATATGACTCTAAGGGGTCTGTGTGTGTTTGTGCGTGTGTTTCTTGTGTTTGTTTTGTTTCTGTGGGAGAGTGGTTCGTACCTTTTGGTTTGGGGCTTAACTTTCCTTTGAATTATTCCATACTTGAGCAATGGCCTGGGTCAAAAAAGTACAGTAATTTTCATTGTACACACATTGGGATCAGGTAAGGTGAAAATCATTCTCAATTACTTGAGTAAAAGACAGTTATACTTAATCCTGACATTTATTTATTTAGTAGCTATTTGTTAAGTGACTATGATTTAGGACTATTTTGAGCACCGAGAATAGAGGTCTTAGTGAAATAGACAGTTCTGTTCTTTATGGAGCTTATAGTTTAGATACATATGAAACCCTCCTACTACAAAGTTATTGTACATAGTATCCATACTGTTCATGTCTGCTTGAAATTTTGTGTAAATAAAAAGCAAAATTGTCTCCCCATCCTCAAAATAATCTTATCTTCTTTTTAATGACTAAAGATGTAAGTTTATTCTGGGATTAGCTCTCCTAGATTATGAAATGAACATATTAGACAAATTATTTCAAATATATTAATTTGGAAACTCTGTATCGATTCATGTCTATGAAATAGGATAAATTGATAACGATAAGAAATATTTTAACAGAATATTCATCAGAAGGAAATCGAGATAGATTGGTGTCTTGAGCAGTAACTAGATCCTAATCAGATAGACCATTTATTCCATCTTATCTCAAGGAAACACTGGGAGTAAAGGTTTTATGAGAAAGCAAAGTCTTTACACACAAAAGGAAAAATGAAAAACATTAAAGATGTTCTTTGGAAATTAAAATGTAGTGCAAACAATTTTCATAAACAATATTTTATAAATTAGTTTTCAGTGGCACTTAAATCCGTGTGATTTATTAGGCTTGATGCAAAATACTGTTGGCAATTTTATTTTCTCACTGTTGAATAATCTTAGTATGTTTGAGGTGACTGGGGAAATTGATGTTTGTGCTTACGTTTGAACTTCTCAAATAGTGATTGGCTATGAGACAGTTACAAATAAAAAGAAAACTTATGTCTAAAATATTAACTGCAAATCTTCATATTCGTGATTTTCCCTAAATGAACAAAATTCAAGTTGGAAGGTGAAGTAACCCATGTGTATAAAAATACAAATGTATGCTGAACAAGTGCTCAAACTTAATACATAAATAAATCAATAGAGCATTTATGCATGTATTATTGTAATTAATTTTTGAAACATTTTATAGAAATCAAAATTTTTTGCTAAGTATTACACATTTTATTTCTAAGATAAATTTTGAGTGCTTGAAAATGGAAATCATGTTGTAAAAAATCATAAAGTTCCAATGTATTTGAATGACTTAATTTCAATAAGACTTTCTTTTTACAAATTTAAATTGTGCCTCCAGAATTTTATTGTTCATAAAATCATTCTATTTCATCCAGAATTGTTTCTTAATACACTGACAGTTTATTACAGAGAATTATCTAAGACGTATAGGTTTTGTTAGAGAAAAAAAAGGAAAACCAGTCTAAATTCTATTTGAATAGTCAGCTGTCTGGATTTCCAGAGCCAGACCACGGGACAACTTTTTAAAGACATATAA
The DNA here is from genome assembly GCA_963573935.1 of Arctocebus calabarensis. Classification (NCBI taxonomy): domain Eukaryota; kingdom Metazoa; phylum Chordata; class Mammalia; order Primates; family Lorisidae; genus Arctocebus; species Arctocebus calabarensis. The sequence goes on along the minus strand of CAUYON010177451.1, from coordinate 32,734 downwards.
GAACTTTTGAACTTTTCAAAGACGTCTGTGCGAAAGACTCTGCAACCTCCCTTTATCACCACTTCCATCGTCTAACAACCCATATTGCAGAAGTTTGATATGTATGTACAAATGCTTGCTAGGATGAATTAGTAACACTGTGTTTTACTTTGCTAGAAAAGAGTGTCGTGTTGTCACGTTGTCTTTTCTTGAAGGACTGAGATTTGAAAGCCTAGCAGAAAGAGAAGTCAAGGTCAACAGAAGTCAAGGTCTTTACAGAAAAGCATCCAAACACTAACCGGCGTTTCGTTTGGTTTACATTTGAAGTGTTTTCAAAAGAGGGTGGAATACCTAGGCTAGGATGATGCTTTGGGGAAAAAAGGGCCCTGTACAACCCTATGTGAAACAACTGGAATAACGATGCTGTAAAATAACTGGCTTCTTAGAAGAGGAGTTTGCCTAGACCATGCGACTCAGATTTCTACACAAATCTGTGTTACACTATACTGCTTGGATATAGGGTGATTTATTTACTTTTGCTTTTTGTATCTAACTTACTAATAACAGACTAAATACTGTGTATTATTTATGTTTATTATTTTATCAAGATTAATTTTTGGTTTAGGGGCTTTTTTGTAAATTTGTAAACCTTCAATGTATGCTTATACAGTCTGATAGCAGCGATGTCGATAAAAATACATGATGTATGTGCCCATGAAGTCAAGATTGTAATTGTTATACTCAAAGCATTGATTATCTCTTTTTCTGATTGAGTTATTAATTGTTCAGAGGATCAAGTTTAACTCCAACAGTGGTGGTGGATTTTTCTATTTTTCTCCACATATAGTATAATTAGTTTTTGCTTTATATATGTGGAGGCCATCCAATTAATTGATTTATTTTTGTTATGTGTAGTCTTGTGTTTTTCTTTTTTAAATGTTTTTTTTTGTATATATTTAAGATATGCAACATGATGTTATCAGATACATAGTATATCAGCTGTAGTAGGAAACTTGTGTGTTATATCTCTAGACGGTTTCATCCTACCTGTTTGCTACTTTGTATCCTTTGACCATATCTCCCCACCCTTCCTTCTCCAATCCTGTTAACCACCATTTTATTCTTCATCTTTGTATATTCAACTTCTTTTTAGATTTCTCATGTAAGAAAGATCATGAAATATTTTTCTTTCCATGGCTGGCTTATATTTCAATCCTTTTCTTTAAGTTGGAGCTCAATTTTATTTTCTTTCAAAATGGTTACTGATATATTTGCTTTTTTTTAATCGTTGGGGATTCATTGCAGGTATAAAGATCCAGGTTATACCAAATGCATTTGTCAGGCAAAGTCCCTCTTAGAAATGTGTTCCCCCCTAAGAGGTGTGCCAAACACCGTGACCCCCCACTTAAATCTATGATATTCTAAGGACTTTCCATTTGTCTTAGTTATAACAAATACCATATTTTTTCTTACCTTCTTTATTATTCATTATTTCCTTTTTATTTTGTTGTAACACTATATTCTTATGCTATTCCTTCATTCATTGCCCTCATAGAAATTACATGCTGTCAGTTCTGATGTGGGGTAATAAGAAACTAATGTTAATCACCAGTTCCCTCCTCCTCCTGGTTCGTGTGTGAAGACTTTATTTCCCTTTAGCCCTGTTTAATCCTCTGGTCTTGTATGCTTCTCTTATTGTTTGTTTTAACTGTGTATGTGTGTTCATTTACCTACCTGTACATACACGTATACATACACTTGTATATATGTTTATGTGGATGTGTGTGTATAACCTATATATAATTCAAAATAAAATATCATTATTGCTATAAAGAGGAGACAACCACTTAAATTTCCCCATGTAGTTACTATTTCATTGTCCTGCTTTGTCCTTTGATCTTTGCCTTCTCTTCTGAGATCACTTTTCTATTGCTAAAGAAATACGTTAATATTTCAATCACATGAGATTGGTGGTGGTGGATTCACTGGTCTTTGTTTCACCTTCATTATTGAAAGACGTTTTTATTTTTTATGGAGTTCTAGGTTCTTGATTTTTTTTCCTGCAATATGTTTGAGGACATTATCTAACTGTTTTCTGGCTTACTGACTGTTATTGAGAAATTATGTCAGCCTATCTCATGCTGCCCTCCTGAAAAATTTCTTATTTCCTCTACCTACTTAAAATGTGTTCCTGTCTTACATACACATCCCCACATATATGCACACACATATATCAGATTGTATATATATATATATACTTGAGAGAGCATATGTTCACACACATATATGTATAGATGTGTATGTACACATATATAATTTTCTAAACAATTTTAAAGTAAGCTATAGATGTCATGAATCTTCAGACCTTAGATACTTCAGTATCTTCTAAGAATAAAAACTTTCTTCCATATAATCATAATATATTATCACCCTTAATGAAATAAAATGTAATTCTATATCATCTAATATCTATTCCATATTTGAAATTTTCCAGTCATTTAAAATATTTTGTATGTCTATTTTTTTCTAATATGCATCTTCTACTTGGCATTTGGTCTTTTCAAATGTTTTATATTATTATCTTTGTATTTAACTTTTGCTATTTGATGTTGTCTCACTTTGTCACCCTGAGTGGAGTCTCACAAGAACCTCAAATTTCTGGGTTTGAGCAATCCTCTTGGCTCAGCCTCCCAAGTCGCTGGGACTTCACAACTCCTGGTTAGTTTTTTTAGAAATAGGATTTCGCTGTTGGTCAGGTTGGTCTCGAACTCCTGAGCTCAAGCAATCCACCTGCTTCTACCTCCCAGAGTGCTAGATATAATGGTGTGATCCTGGCTGTATTTGGTTTTTATTTACCTTTTTGTTTGTTTGCTTGCTTGCTTTTTTTGCAGTTTTTGGCTGGGACTGCGTTTGAACCCACCATCTCCAGCATATGGGGCCAGTGCCCTACTCCTTTGAGCCACAGGCGCTGCCTTTATTTACCTTTTTAGGATCAATTGTAACGTTGGACATTTGGCTGGCTGTTCTTCAGTTTTCATCAGTTTTGGAACTTTCAAGCTATTACTTTTTCATTTCTTGCTTTTATTCTATTCTCTATTTTCTCCTCTGGCACTCTAATTAAATTTATTAATCTCTTTCATGCTGTTTTCTGTATTTCTTACACTATTTTTTTCAGTTTCGATTTCCATGCTTCCTTCTACAGTCTCCACGTATATAGTTCAAATAGTTCTGCCTTATCTACAGTTATATCTGCCCATTTAATTTATAATTTTATTTATTTAATATTTATATTCTGAATATTCCATTTGTTCTGGTTTCAACTCGTAACGCAGCTCTTTCCAAATGTTAGCGATTCATGACTGAATTTTTAAGTTCAAATTTCATCTCCATACGTCTTAGATGTCAATCTTTTCTGTCCTCCATACAGGTCTATGCCTGTTTTCTGGGTTTGTGTTGGTTCTGTGCATAGGGTGCTGTCTTCATCTTTGTGTGGTGGATATTGCTAATAAGAAAATACTTGAAGAAACAATTATTTGTGTAGAATGATGATATCTGATTCTCAAATGATATTCTTTTGCTCTGTTGAGTACCTGAAACAGAAACTCAAAAATTGCTGTACTCGTACTTCAGGGCTTGAGATAAGTCTGAGCTACCCAGGTCGTTAGAAGTCGGGATTCTAGCCAGTGAGGTCTATGATACATGTTTTTGATCTACTCTTACTTTTTCTCTTAAACTACCCTTGACTCCACAGTTGTCCCTGTAGCTTAAGAGATAATTAACATGCTAGAGACAGCCAGGTCCCTTTCCTGGCTCTTTGCTTGACAGACGCCCCAAGGGCAGAAGCAAACCCAACTGCTCGGCTTACATCTTCAGATTTCACTCTTCTCTTTGGATCTTGGCCCATTGGTAACATTAGGATTTTATTGCTTTTAAGAAGATCTTTAATGTATTAAATCCATTTGGAGACTTGGTTCAAATGATCCAGTCTGCCACTTCTGAAAGCAGACTCTCTCCCTCAGTACCAATCAGTAATTAATTTTAAATCTTTACTTAAGCTTTCAGGATTTTATATTTTCGTGGTTTATAATGCTATGATACTATAGTTTTTCATTTGACTTTTACAAAGTCTTCATGGTTATAAAAAGCAAATTATACTTCCATGTTACATATGTAAGGCAATTTGATGCTTTTTTTAGAATTGGTTTTAATAAAGACATCTGTTGATCATTTTTCTAGAAAATGTAGCCCTAATGTTATTTTTTGTATGAGCCTATCTCCAAATACTCTATATAATTGTTTGCAATCTCTGATGCATTAATATTTTGTTCTTCTTATCATACTTACCACATTAAATTACCATTTTTGTGTTTGGAAAACAACTCTTCAATAATTAAGACTGAATAACATTAATGTGTGTATTTTGAGTGTCTACCCCAGCATCTGGAATTTAGAAAGTACACAATTATTGCTAAATAAGTTAAATTATGTTTACTTTTAAGTCAGAAAAACAATCAGTGACATGGCATTCAATATATCCTTTGAATAAAACTTCACAAGCCAGTTGTTAAAACCTGTTTCTTTATAGTCTTTTGGATGTGGGGTTGATTGATCAGAAAGAATCTAATTTAATAACAGTATGATTTTAGGGTTTTGAGAAAGATTCAGTTTTCATTGAAAAAGACATGAGACTCCTTTCCTTGTACATTATGTAAGCACATCAACTCCCTTTGAGTTGATTCAACATTTGGAATAAGTAATAATATAGTAGAGATGGTGGATGTAATGACAATATAGTCTCAAATTTCATCGTTTAGCACATTTATTTTTTAATCCCATCACCTCTTTCTGAGAAAATGTGTAGACCTTCATGTGAATCTCTATAGTCCATTAGTCCACCTCATGCTGATAGTAAGACATTTAATCACTTTTAATGGTTTTGGGTCTCTTATTTTAATAATACTACTCAGCTTTTCAGTGACCTAAAAGTAATCATATCTAAACAAAAATTTCCAGATGCAAAATTTCAGTCTCCTTATCCCCAGATAAAGTTTCGGAACCTAGGCATTAAGTTTTCTGCATTCTACTCTGGTCTACTTGCCCTTCTCCTGTTGGGAGAAAACTGAAAGTGATGAATAAGAAAAGAAAAGGGAACAAACAAAAAAGAGGAAAAAGAAATATACTCAAATTCCCTAAATAAAGTATATCAAAAATTAGTCATTGGACTTTCCTTTCGTCGCAAGACCACCGTACCAACGCATCACCTGAAGTTCATGCTGTGACTCATATGGGCTTCTGTTTTCCCAGAGACATTTAGAATGAGTATATTGCTATGTTCTTTTGTAATTATCTGACACTGAAGTGGGATGCTGCTGTTACAGTGTGGGAAATATTTCTGTGTGCCTCATAAAGATTTGTATAGTTTATGTTTAATGCAACGGATTAGCAATGGTTTGCTGAAGGTTTTTAAATGACCACAAAATAAATGTGTCATAAATGTCATTTGCAAGTGTCACTTAGCTTGACTCTTCTTGATCACAACATTATTTAAACATTCATTGAGTGATTCCAAATTGTGGCTGAATATTTTATTTTTCAGTGAATATTTTGCGTAGCAGTGTGAATGTCTTTCTGTACAGTATTTCTAATACTAGAAAAGGGACCTTTATTGAGTTTATTGGGCATTTGAATGTAAATTCTAAGAGTCTTTAATCAAAGTTTTTATAAGTTAGGTATAATTCATATAGCTTATAGCTAAATGAAGACTAAATTATTAAGGTTGGCCGGTACAAGGACAACTCTGCATGCATGAACATATTGATGGTCTCCAAACTGTTTAATCATTTAAGAAATTACAATGAAAAAAATTTTTTTTAGTATGAGACATAAGCTTCATGAACATGGTTTGTGGCATATGAATGATAAATAGTCTGATATTTATCTTCAAATAGACTATATTAGTTATATTAGTTTGCAAGGTGAATATCTTAACTGACTTACATGGATTATCTTTGGTTTGAGTAAGATCCCAATTTAGTGAAGATAATACGTGTTTACTTTTTCTGAAAACCTATGCTTTGTTACAGATCATATTTCTAAATCTCGGGCTGATCATTCAAATTGTAGAGTTATGAAACCAAAATGGTGAAAACATTAATGTTTATTCCAGTGGGTTGGAGAAATTATGCTGAAATCTGTAAACTACAAATATTTTAGGTAACCTAACAAAGTTTTATTTTCTAATTTAAATATTACACATATTATTTTAAGGGGACATTTTCTTTTTACTATGATTTAGGCTGACCTCTTCCCAATGCAAACTATTTCTTTTCATGTGGATGAACCTTCAATGATAAAACTTCAGACAACTTTTCAATGTGTAGAGTCCCTCCCCTCTGGGAGAAGTAGTGACTTACACTGTTGAGTTAGAGGAAAGGACTGCGTAATTATAACCAGCCTCTATCTCCTTCCTCCTACAGAAAGGTATTCTTCCATGGGAAATCATATTTTTGTCTGCTCAATCAAATCCTAGATTGTAATGGGTAACACGTCCCATGAAAGTGAGGAGCCACTAGATGAAGAGGTAAGGACTGTAGAATTCTAGGGTTCAGAAGTGAAAATTTCACTTGCATATATAAATTACATTTTCTAGTTTTTACTTTTTCAGTAATTTCATGCCCTTTTGCATTTCCCAGCCTATCACTTTTATTTCTCAACTGGTTCTGAATTTCCATAGGGAAAAGAGGTATTATTTACTGGGACATTAAGGAAGTTTTGAGATACACAAAAATCAAGATATATAAAATCTGCACAGGTGGAAACAAATGAAGCCCTCCCTGAAACACTGATAAGCTGAGCAAGTTGCACCTTGTACCGGTGAATCAGAAAGGATGTTGTAGATGGTGTTTCTTGGAAATGAAATAATGGGCCATAACACAAGGTGTCTCACCATTTACATAGTGACCTGTGTATTAGACTTCTTTCAGCTTTCCCAGAGGACAATGGGAAATTCAACTAAGTCATTGAGATTTTGACTTTTTATTTTCTTTCTCTTGCATCTTGATTTGTATGTGTACCTCTTTCCTTAAATTAAATGAATAAAAACTGTGAGTGCAAAATCAAGAAAAGATACTGGCAGGGTTGTTGTTCTAAAGTTATTCACCTTTAGAAGGGGTACTGACTGGAAATAAGAGGAAATTGAATGTTGTCATCTATTAGAGAGGGAAGAAAAATAAATATGAGAAGTACTTAGTGTCCAGTTCAGTTTTGTTACTGTGGATAAAACCATATGTAACGGAGATTTACAGGGTGCGGCTCTGCCCTTTTCCTATTTGTGAAAACTAAGGAAAAAACACCTTCATAAAACTTTGTATTAACTTGCACCATGTGAATGAGCACTGCTCAGACAGATGTGAGGAAAATCATGTCAACCACTTCCAGGCCACGTCTGTTGTTTTTTCATTTTGTCAGTTCATTCAGTAAGCTGCTTTTTTTGTTTATGCTGAAGGCTTTCTTTTGTTATCTGAAGGAAAATTGGTCTGGTAAGGTCTGAGTCGTTGTTAGCATCAGATTTTATGATAACTGGGTGTATAGTTTATGTAAGTTACCATTTCTAGGTAATTTTATCCTCTGGGATTTCTCATTATTACAGTTTTCTAGGTTTGTAATCCTACTTAGTTTTGAAAGAAAATCATTAAAATTTCATACTTACCTGGATTTATATAATCACGAGTGGTAATTCTAGTTTGATATGTTAACATAATCCTTTCCTGCATATAGAGGACTGGTATGAAAGGGTCTGTGGTGCAGTTAGAAAACTAAGGGCTATTAGCAGTCGCTACAGCAAGGAGATTGTGCATGAATGCATTTTCAGCAATATAAATCAAATCTCAAAAGTAAACAAGTGAAGAATTCAAAGGCATAAATCAGGACTTGAGCACACAGAGAGATCTGCAGGGGATACAGAACAAAGCTGTCCAATTTGCCACAGACGAAACCTTCCAGTTTGATAACTATTTTCTAAATAGATTTTGTACTTAAATTAAATGCCAAAGAATATTATCGTCATGTATTTCTCTTGCCAGAAAAATCTATTTGAGAAGACAAACACATGTGTATTAGACTAAAAAATTTAAAGTACTTCACTCTTTATTTTAATAACAATATCATCCCCCAGACTCACTCTGTCTCTGAAATCGTACAAATGCAATATGGCTTTACCAGCGATTCTTCTAAATCGATTCTATCACCTTCAGTTCTTTCAACATTCTGTCTCTCCTAAAAGTGGTTCTTTCTTTGACTTCTCTGGTTTTCCTTTGATTTCTAACACTTTTATAATTTCATTAACCTTCATGATCCCATCCTTCCTGCGCTGGCTTCATAAATTAGGTGGGCTTCTATAGACCTCTGTTCTCAGAGGACTTTTTCTTCATAGCCTTTTTCTAGGCCACAATAGCCTCAAACTCAAAACATGAAAAATACTTTGAAATCTTCTTCCTTAAACTTGATTCTCTCTTGAATTTTCCTTTTCAAGAAGCATCCTCTTGAAAGGTAATGGAGACTGAAAGTTAGAACAACATACACACACACATGTACATACACATACATATACATAACAATATATTATATGTGTGCGTATATAATATATTCATTGATAAATAAATATATATGTAATATGTTTGTATATATAATATATATATATATAAATAATCTGTGTAGTATCCATTATTTCTAGAACCCTATACTTGCTGCTTCTATGACTATCTTGGATGAGCCAAGTACCAGTCTTTCTTTTTTTTCTAGACTAATTTCTGACTACTCCTTTCATGGACTGCCTGTATTCAAGTCTCCTGCATTTTATTCACTAAGACATTTAATCACTTTCTTTATAATTGAATGACTGTATTCATATACCTAAATCTTTTGGTGACTGATTTTCCAGCACAGATTCTGAAACGCATCATGTACTTCTCCTCTACTCTCTCCCTTCCTCCCACCCTTCTGTATTAGTTTACTTGGGCTGTGTTCAATAACACCACCGGAAGCTGCATGGTCTGTAATCAGATAAGTATATTGTATCACAGTTCTGGAGTCCACAAGTACGAAACCAAAGCTCTGCGGGCCCCTGCTCCCTCCGAAGGTGCTAGGGACTAACCTGTTTCTCTGAGCCTCCCCCTGAGCTTCTGATAGTCTCGCATATTCTTTGACTGGTAGGCGCATCATGCCAGCCTTCTGTCCTCACGTGGGATTCCCTTGTTGCCTTTTTCTTCTTTTCATAAGGATGCCTGTCATATTGGGGTAAAGGCACACTCTCCTTCAATATGATTTGTATTTTTTAATGGGATTATTTGTTTTTCTGCTGTTGGATTGTAGTTCCATAGACATATTGGATACTCACCCATATAAGAGATGTGGTTTGCAAATACGTTTCCCAGTCTTAAAATTGCCTTTTCATTTTGTTGATTCTTAGCTTGATGTAGTCCCATTTATTTATTTATTTTCGTAGAGACAGAGTTTCACTTTGTCGCCCTCCATAGAGTGCTGTGGTGTCACAGCTTAGAGCAACCTCCAACTCCTGGGCTTAGGCAATTCTCTTGCCTCAGCATCCCAGACTACAGGCCCCCGCCACAATGCCTGGCTATTTTTCTGGTTTTTGCAGTTCGGCCGAGGCCAGGTTTGAACCTGCCACCTTTTTTGTATGTGGCTGGCGCCCTATTTGATGAGCCATAGGTGCCGCCCTTGTTTATTTTTGCTTTCGTGGCTTGAGCTTTTGGTGTGATATGCAAAAAAAATCATTGTTGAGGTCAATGTCAAGGAATTTTTTCCCCTGTGGGCAAAGGACCTGAACGGATATTTCTACAAAATAGTTACAAAAATGGCCAACAGATATATGAAAAGTTGTATGGCATCACTAATCATGAGAAATGCAAGTGAAACCAACTTTAAAAAGACAAGCGGTAATAAAAGTCGGTCAGGGCATCAGTAAAGGGAAACCTAATATACTATTGGTAAGAATGTAAATTGATACAGCCATTATGGAAAAAAGTGGGGAGGTCATAAAATAAATTTAAAAATAGAACCACCACACAACTAAGCAGTCCCTCTTGAGGGTAATTACCCAAAGCAGTGAAATCAGCACCTTATAAAGTTATCTGTCCTCCTGTATTCACGGCAACTTTATTCACAATAGCCAGGATATTGAAACAATCTGAATATTTACCAGTAGACAAATCGGTAGAAAAATATGGCACACACACACAATGGAATGAATATATACACATGCAGATACACACAGTGGATGGAGTATCAACAGCCTTTGTAAAGGAGATTCTGCCAGGCGCGGTAGTGTGTTCTGTAGTCCTGGCTAGTGGAAGGCTGAGGCGGGAGGAATGCTTGAGGCCAGAGGTTTGGTGGGATAGTGTGCTCTGATGACACCTGTGAGTAGTCACTGCACTCCAGCCTGGCAACACAGCAAGACCCCACCCCTAAAAATAAAGAAAGAAAAAAAGAAGATCTAATCCTTTGCTGGATACAAAATAAATAGATCTGAATGCCATTAGGCTAGGTAAAATAAGCTAGATAAAGACAGAAATATATTACATAGTCTCACTTATCTGTGGAATCTTAAATAAAAAAGATCGGATATGCAGAGATGGAGAGTAAAGCAGTAGTTACCATGGGTGTGGCTGGGGGATACAAAGTTCGAATACAAACTAGGCTAAGCCAGAGATATAATTATATTATATTTGGAGTTTTTGTTAAATAAGTATGTTTTTACTGCCCTTATGACACAAACAAGTAGCTATGTGGACCTGTATATGTGTTAATCTACTGTACTATAGTAACTATTTTACTATCTCTAGCTATCTTTATATATCCCTTAACATCACTTTACAAACCTCAAATATATACAATAAAATTTATCTTTCAAAAATGCAGTATTTAAAAAAAATGCAGTATTTAAAAAATTATCTTTGGGTAGAATGCTCCTCAAAATATAGAGACGGCATTATGTTCAGCCACATGCCCAGCAGTGGGGGATATAGATGTTAAAGATAGCTTACCCTTTTATAATAACATTTAAATAACGATAAAGGGCATCATAGGTTCCTTTCCGATTTCCTTGGAGTTTTGTTATATGTATCTTTTGTTTTTTGCAGTGCTAATTTTGAACTTGAGACACATGGATTTCCACTTTCCTTTTAGGCAGTTTGTCAGACGAGCTTACACACATGCTTTCAGGGCTCATAGGTATCAGATATTTTAAGATAATGGCTCCCATTTTTTCACAGTTTCTAAGCTTAAGCTGGTTAATTGTATAAAACCATATCAGCCTTTGTCTTTTTGGATAAAAGCAGACATTGAACATATATTGAGGTATATCTCTGGACCCTTTAAAATCATTCATTCTGATGTCATTAGTGTATCTGTTTATATCAATATAAAAGGTGGCCATAAAATTCATGTTAAATTGCACATGAACTTTATGGTTGTCCTGTATGGACATTTGGGATGTTCCAAATTTTATTATTAGTTTCTAGTTTCCAGAGTCTTTACCGTTTTTTTCTTTGATTTTCATAGCATGGGTATTATTCTGTTTTATAGCTTAGAGACTCAGATGTTGAACAAATTTAAAAGAAACAATTCATGGATGGGAAGAAGTACAGCCAGGAAGGTTCCTTTGGCCCACAGGATTAAAGTCCTGTGAGATGGAAGTCCACTGTTTTTCTCATACACGATACCGTGACATGTGTGTATGTATCTCAAAAGCATGTGTGTGCACATATGTACACATACGTTTGCAGAGAGGATATGATCATTTTTATTCTTGGGAATAAATCATAGGGTTGAGATTTCAAATGAAAACAAACTAACATGATTTTTGTTAAACTCAAACTTTAAATTCTTCATCTGAAGTACTGATAAAATAGATGATTTAGATACTACCCATAGTTCCTGTCTTCATATACTCTTAAATACCATACAAAAAGAACCATCATTGTCCCACATATATGTGACATATAGTGAGAGAAACTAAAGCAGAAATTTTGGACAAGAAAACAGAGACAAATGATCATAAGGAAATAAAAAGTACTATAAAAATAGTAATTAATTATACAGGTATAATTATTCCTAACTTTGACGTCTTATTATAGTTTCATTTGTATATTTATCAGGGATATCCATATGCATCAGTGATTTCATTTTACTAAGGTAAACATTAAAGGAAAATCAATAAATAATGAAATACATACATGAAAATGTTCAGTTCATCAAGAGAAGGACTCAACATAATACTGCTGTTAAAATTCTCTGAGCAGTGGTTTGTGTTAATAACAAGCCTTCTGAGAATGCCTTCCATTTACCATCAATGCATGATTCAATCAATAGATGTTTTGAGTTTCTTCTCACCAAAACACTGTGGAGAAAAGTTACACGAAAATGTTTTTTTTTGTGAGCCTTCGCTAGATGTATGATGACCTGTCTGTGCATAAAGATTTAAGTTGAAAAATGAAACTCTAGTAGATCTGCTCAAGGAATTCTAAGATATGCTAGTGATTTTCTATGTTTATGCTTATTTCCAAGATTTAAAATGGAGATTTTAGTGAAGGTTTTAGTTTGAGTCTCCATTATATCTGGAATCCGATAAATATCCTAAACAGCACAAATGGACGATTATTTCTAATGTGTAAACCATGCTGCTATTCATCACGAAGTGTGTCAGACTGTCTGTGATGACACTTCTCTGTCATCTTCCTGTCCCTCTCCAACCCATTTCAGCCTACTTGCCACCTCCATCACCCATTCTAATTTAGCTGATCACAAAGTAATTCTTACTTTCATTTCACTGCAATTCCTTCTAAGTTTATCTCCTTTCCCGGCTTCCAACTCATCACTTTATTTTTCTAACCATTTCTTCTTACTCTCCTTTACCTCATTGGTTTTCTTCTCTTTAACTAAAAGTCATCATCTCCCAATTTTCTGCTGTTGACCTCTTTTGTCTTTTGCCGTTTTTCTTGGATGCTGTCTTATATGTGTTATTTCCCAAGTCTTTATTTATTCTAGATTGCTCTGATGCTCTTTGGACACGAATGTTCTTGGCTTATTAGATTTGTTCAGTTGGATAATCCACTAGTGTGACAAACTTCAAGGTCACTGAGCTAAATTATTGCCCCTGTATTACCAAGTTTCCTCTTGCTCTTTCATTTCCTATCACAGTTAATATCATCAGAATGTATTCAGTAGTTCATAAGAGAGATTTTGATATGATCCTACTCATCACCTTGTCTACTATTCCCTATCTTCTATGACTAAGACATATGGTCCTATTGAGGCACTGTGGGAAGAAATTTGTTAGAAAAAAACCTGTCTACATCCTGTTTTTTATTTTGTATTAATTTTCCCATCACCATGCATTTCTACTGTTTTATTCATTTTATTTTTTCCATAATGCTCAAATTCTTTCTTTCCTATTTCCTGCCACTCTTGCAGCTAGCTGGTCCTGAAGTTAAATCTGAGTTTATCAGAAGGGAAATAGGCTTAATAGGTTTCAACCTGTGATTCCCTACCAGGGTAGGAGAGTTCTCTGTTGTTATATGGAGTACAAACCAACCAGTAATAATAAAAGATGTTACTAGTTATCACATCTTATGAATTTCAGGATTTACTAGGGAAGATATTGTGTCTCAGATAAGGCTAGATTCAGGTATTCCTAGGTCTAAGCCATAATACTGTCAAGAAATACTGAAAGTTACTTTAACTTAGCCCTACCTGTATACTAACAAGGTAGTATTAGTACCACATTATACTAATACTGCCACATTTTTTATGGATGGTGGCAGAAGACATAAAGGGTCATAAACAAAAAGTTCATTACTCATAGCAACAGCAGTAGCCAGAGCGTCAGCATTTGTGCCTATTTCCAGAGTGCCAGTTCCCATCTGATGATGTGACAAGGACCACGTGAGGCCTGCTGAGTCAGTGGGCGGTGTTACTAAGCTTGGGAAAACAGAGTCTTAATAATGGCGAATAATCTGGCTGGCTTTGACCCCAGAGGAGATAGTATCTTTATTATACTGATTAATAAACAGACTTTCTCTTGGTTCCAGAAGGAGATGCTATTTCTGTCTTCTGAATTCATTCCCTATATAAATATCTTTGGCCCCAAGGTATAATATACAGACAGGAGAGAATATCTACTATATTCACATAGGTTGAGCATTAACAAGCCATTTGAATCTAAAATTCAAAATGCTGTCAAATGTGAAACTTTTTCAGCACCTACATGACGCTCAGAGAAAATGCTCATTGGAGAATTTCACATTTTGGATTTTCAGATTTGAGTTGCTCAACCGGTAAATATATACATGATGCAAATATTAAAAAATTAAAAAAAAACCTAAAATCTGAAACACTTCTTGTTTCAAGCATTTTGGATAAGGATACTCAATCTTTAGTGTCCATACTTGACCTCATCACAAAATCCGCAAAGATTTCATGAATCAGTTATTTGCTAACCAAACTCACAGCTACTGTCTTAGTTTTAGTATGACAATGCTACAATAAATACCAAACTGGCCTCCTTTGATATCACTTTATCCTCTTTGAGTAGGGTTCTAATAGTTTTGTATTGCTCTGTCTGCAGGACATGCCTAACAAACACTAATTTTAATTGTTTTTCAGTTAAAAATCTGATCTTGCCAATTCCCTCTAATAGTCCTTCCTAAACTTATCTTTTACATAAAAGTGTTCATGATGCAGCTGCAGCCTACCTCTCAGAACCTCAGATCTGCACTGGCTGGCCTCACATGGATGCTGTAAATAGTCCAAGCTCAAAATATCTCATTCAGATCTCCTCCTCCCACCACCACGTACACACGTCCTGTCACAGTGTTCCCATTCTGTGTGAATTATACAACTACCGATGGCACAAATCAAAAACATACAGTCTTTTTATTATACATCCTTCCTTTCTGCCACGTCCCGGATCCATTTCCAAATATGGCAAAGTTTATCTCCTAAGTAGGTCTCAGATTCTTTCACTTCTCTTTAATACCACCCTAATTTTGTTAGTTCCTCTCTTGCCTACACCACCGCAGTGGCTTCCTGTCTGTCTGTATCTTCCTGTTTCCCCTACAAGTGTTTCAATATGTCTCGGTATATCTGGTCATGCTAATGTCTTAAAAACCTTGTTTAACTTCTCACTGCCATGAAGACAATCTGGGACTCATTACCACGTTATATAAATACATGCAGGTGTTTTTTTCTGGCTTTGTCTCCACTCTAATCTCTTAGCTCCCTCTACTGTAGATTTTCTTAATTCACCTTCCAACAAATATTTACTGAGCATTAGTTTTATCCTAAGTGCTGGGGTTATAGCAGTGAAGAAAGATAGACAATACTCATGTCCTCAGAGCTTACATTCTCTTGAGGGGAGACAGCACGGAATAATAAATCACAACCTGTTATAGCTGCCGTGACCTTTTCTGCCCTGAGTTGATCACACGTGCTTTTCGTTTCCCTAGAATGGATTGGTTTGCTCTCTTCAGTTATCTCTTGTTTCTTGGAATCCATATTGCTTTCTTCATATAATCCTTCCCAGAATCATAGACTAACTAGATCCATTCTATTCTAAGCTCCTGTAAAACCATGAACTTTTACTGAGTGGCACCTATCATAATCGTTCCTTTCTATGGACTAGTGTGATTCATACATTGGTATTTTTCTTGTGCAGCAGACTTAAGGAACCACTTTTATTTTCCCTTCATATGTCCTGGATCTAGTAACAATACCACATGAAAATAAGCTCCCTAAAGGCAGACACTTTGTTTTATTCACTGGTGTATCTCAAATAATTTGAATAGTCAGCCAGTCAGGGGGGTTTTCCTAGTAGAGGAAAAAAAACCCAAACCATCCATCCATCCACCCACCTTTCTCTCCCCCTTTCTATTGTATAGCGTAAAACCACTTGTCTTACATTCGAATATGATGCATCATGTGAGTATGCATTTAGTACACGTACTCACATGTTTTAAAAGGATACTGGATTAATTTATAAAAACCTTAGATATATGAAGAGAAAAGATATAAAAGCAATTAGGAGTGATACAAAATTTCTATGTTTTATATTACCAACAAATAATGAGTTGAATTGGAAGAGTAATTATTAGTTGCTGTTGGTGTGGGAGTCTGTGGAACATAGTTTCTAAAGAATTCATGGCAAAATTTCTATTCACTGAATATATATATTTGAGAAGTGGTATATTACGTTATAAATACTATTTCCAACTATAATAGAATTTGTATGCTAGTTTAAAATGTGTAGCTGGAGTAAACACAATCCCTAGTTCCAGTTTCTCTTTAAGATTATTTTTACGTATTGCTTAAAAACTTCATCTTACAAAACTCTAATATTTATTACATGTACACTTAGGTAATTAGATAGAGTTTTTGACCCTAAAGGTTATTTAAAGATAATTTTTATATTCCTATAAGAAAAAATATTTCGGGAACAGAGTATATAAATTGCATGTGCCTTAAATTTTTATGGCTTTAATTTTATGAAAGTGTGTAATTTTGCAATGTGTAAATATAGATATGATTGAACATTAGCTTTTTTTAGCATGATTTTTTTCCCCAACAGGCTTAAGGAATTATGTAGCAAGGACTTTATAATAGTAACTAGTGTTTGAAGGTTATGAGAAAGAATATTTTATCCTTCTAATCAATTTGTCAGAACCAAAAGTAAAGTTTAGATTTACAAAATAGTTTAGTTTTGTTAGAAGCATGAACTGTATTTTCAATGTGTAACTTATTATTTTCTATTATTTATACTCTACCCTAGTTTCATTTATTTGTTGTCTCAAAGTGTTTTGGACATTTTAATGCACTCTATTGTTCTAAACATGTTTAAAAATTCACAACCCTTTCTCACGAGATTCAAAATGTCTTTCAAATGTCTGTCACATCTGCCAAATTTTAATTATACCTTTTCTGTGCTGTTTTTTATAAGTTTCTTTTATCTGTTTATACAAGCATTAGCATTCTTATTCCTATTCTAAAATCTGTATTTACAAATTCATGGACTCTGAGAGACACAAGAGGGCTTTTCTGTTTGTTAGTCTGAAACGCTGGGCTCAAGAAAGCTCATTTTTAATGCTTAGTGTGATAAATACTTGAATTGGCAAATACGTGTCTTATGAGAACAGTAAAGTCCTTCAGGACCCATTATCCTTAGAAGCAGGATTCTTAAAGTAATCTTAAGGAACAGTTTCAGTAAATGATTGGTGATGTATTGTATATGATACCAGTTAAAATTAATGCTTATTTGATTGTAACCATAGTTTTTCCTAAGTAAAATAGATGTGTTCACAAACTTTGATCTCTATTCAAAATTGAGTTTGCAAGTTTCAAATTGATATTATGGTACATATTTCTACTCTGTTTGCCTCGGATTGTGATGGAATTTTAAGGACCAAAAAAAGACTGTTAAGTTTATTTACATACCCAAGAAGACATGACAAGAAGACATGAGAAATTCATTTATTAAAATCTAATCCTCAATTTTTGGAGGGACATCTTTATATTCTAAGTATTTCTCCTGATATTTCCTCATAAGATTAAAATTTTAAATATTTGCTTTAATTATTATACAAGTTCTTTTGTCAATGTTATTTTTCTGAATGATAAAATCCTAGAAGACAAAGTAGATTATAGAATAACTAACAGGCTGGATGTGGTAGCTCATACCTGTAATCCCAGCACTATGGGAGGCTGAGGCAGGAGTTTAAGACCAGCCAGGGACCCTGACTGTCTCTAAAAAAAATTAAAAATTAGACACAACTACATATGTGTGCCTCCCAAAGTGCTTGAATTACAGGTATGAGACACTGTGCCCAGCCTGTATTCATGTTTTATTAGAATATTGGGCTCTTTGATTGAATTATGGATTCTTAAAGGAATTTGAGTTCATTAGGTCCACTTGCCCACCAAGGCTGGAAAATCACTTTCTAGAATTCATAATAAATGCTTATTTTGCCTTTGTTTTAATGGTTTTAGACATAAGCAGATCAGCAACATAAAGTAGTGCTTCAAATTATTTCATTAATTTACATTAAAAAATTAGTTTTTAATGTTTAGTCCTCTTCTTTTTTATGAAAATAGGGCATGGTGGCTTCTCTGTCCATCTTTAGCAAAAGGTAGTACCAGGCTATCTTTCCTCAATGATGCCTTCCTTTGGGGATGAGAATTTACTGATTTTTCTTAATTGGGCTATGTACATTTTAAGTATTTTATACATGCCATTTATTTTTACATTTATTCACACAAGATTTATTGAGTGCCTAATACTCAAGAGTTTTTTCTTCATTCCTTAGCTGAGAAATATTCTCAGGATGCTGTCATTATTTCACAGTATTAATTTCAGTTTTACTAGAATGAAAATTTTTAAACCAAACTTTATAACAACTATGTTTATAAGGGAAAATTTCTGTTTAATGGCAAAGAAATTTCTCATTCAGGCATTGCTTTCTCATTGAATTTGTTTTAGTAAAGTGTTTGCTGATTTGGAAGAATAATGTAATTATACTTTCTCTTTCAAAAATTTTGTGGTAGAAAATAAGATGTATTTTTAAGAAAATATAAATGTCCACATATAATTGGTATACAAGAATCTATATAAAATTTTGGAACTATTAAGTAAGTAGAGTAGGGCTATATACAAATATCAATTATATTTCTATCTTCAACAACAAAGGATTCGATAATGAAATTAAGAAAAGAATTCCCTTTACAATAGCTTAATAAAAGAATGTACCTAGGAATAAATTTAGCAAAGCAAATACATGGCTTGTATATGAAAACTATAAAACCTTATGGAAACACAATAAAGAAGAATTCAATCAATGGAAATTCATCTTTTGTTATTGATTTGAAAGACTAAATATTGTTGAGATGACAGCATTCCTTTTTGATTTCCAGTTTCAGTGTAATTCTCATCAAAATTCCAGCTACTATCTTATCTACTGGCTACAGTGTACACTAATCTAGTGTCATGCACACTAAAAGCCCTGACTTCAGCATTACACAATTCATCCATGTAACAAAAGCACTCTTACCCCCTTATATTTTGACATAAACTAATCAATATGGAAATATGAATCAAATCTGCAGTGAGAAACCATTTGACATGTGTTAGGACGGCTATATTAAAGACAGCAGACAGTAACAAATGTTGTTAAGGATGTGGAGAAGTTGGTACCTTCATACATTGCTAGTGGGATTGTTAAATTGTACAGTACCTTTGGAAAACAGTTTGACATTTCTTCAAAATGTAGTTATTATCTGATACAGGCAGTCCCTGGGTTATGAATCAGATAGTTTCTGTAGGTTTGTTCTTAAGTTGAATTTGTATGCAAGTTGGAGCAGGTATACTTATCTATTACCTATGATAGCCTCTGTTGGTAAGTGTGAGTCTTATGTCAGTTGGATGTTTGTAACTCGGGAAGTTGGGTAATAGCTTCATTTGTTAAGTGTTTGCAACTCCAGGACAGCCTGGAATTCCACTCGTAGGATCTTTCCAAGAGAAAGAGTAGAGGAGTATTTCTTTTGAAGAGTTAGGTAAAGGAGAGCGCATTAAAAGTAACCTTTTACCAACCCCTAAGAAATTAAAAATTACCACCATACATTAGCCCCTTCAGTTAGAATGTGTCTAAGTTTCACAATAACTCAATATCATAGAAGACTTTTTTTTATTTGATGTGAGGCCTGTCCACATTTTGGAGGCCCTTAAAAATTGGGACACATTTTGGATTAGCCTGACTTCAAAAATTGTGGCTTTTTTTTCCCTACCTTTACCGTCTTCAGGAATAGAATCAGTTTATAAAATGATGGCCTAAATAATGGACTTTATAAAATTTCAGATAAACCTTAAATTTAATAGAGGGACAAATTCGGATGAAGTATTTCTCCTTTTCTGTGTAGAAATACACATATATATGCATATATTTACATACAGGCGCACACACATGTACACTGTATATATATACACACACACATATATGTATTTAAAGGAATCTCTTAATTCCTTCTATTGTATATCATTTGCATTTATTATATTCAGCTAGATACCAATGCTAAGGAAAATGGTCTTCCAGATTTATATTTAAGCCCTTCATAAGTACTGACAATATAAACTTCTCAATTTGCTTCAAATACATTTGGCTTCTTGAAATATACTGGTAAGAAATTAGGAGTGCTATGAGCAACAGAATAAGGAGTGCTCATTGTGACACTTGCAATGAATGGTCAACTATTTAGGTAACCATTGAACACAGAGTGTTATTTCATTCTCTTCTCCCTCCCAATCACTTATAAACAGTAAGATATTCTCCATAACATGAGCTACATAAGGGAAAGTACTTGATTAAGAAACTGTGCCCTGGGCATGATGAATGTGATGAAGCAGGTCATATTCAGTTCCTATTAAGTACCTTGGCCTATTGACACTTTAGGAATTTTTATCTCTAATCAATAATGGCTCACCTTTATACAATTTAGGAAAATTGATATTGAAACACAAGGAATGCATAATATAATTAGCATTCTATCTGTAGAATGTTATAAAAGACAAGATAGAGTATAATATAGAATTCTACATATAGTATCAGAGCATCTTATAAATAAATTAATACAAATTGACACTTCTGGTTGTAGTATTTTTGTAAATTTAGTATAAATAGTGAATAAATGTCATTTTAATTAATTATCACAGGAAAAGTAGGCTCAGGAAAAAAAATCCTTTAATTTGAACCAAACTAACGCTGGTTCACTTTCTGATTTTAAATGTGTTGTTTTCTTTTTACTAAGATAGTAGATCTTAAGATATCTTTGGCAACAGTAAACTCTTATTTTTTTTCCCTCACACATAAGACATATGTTCTAATCATGCTCTAGAAATAAATTTAATTGAATATGAATGTGAGAAAATCAAAATAACTTAGTAAAGAGTACGAGTTGCTCTCACTTAATATTAGTAATTCATTTTAAAAATCAGCTATATTGAATAAAAATAATGTTTGAGAACTAGTTTCACATATATTACATTAAAAGGATGCATTCCGTATCAACCCAAAACCTTCAACCAATTTCCCCACGTGCAGCCAATATAGCATTTAGCCATCAACATAAAAGTAAAAAGAGATGATTTTAGGTTGGAAATGCTTAAAATATTACTTTATGATCACTAAACAATAAGATAAATAAGAAGAAAAAGTTACTTTGAAGGAATATTGCCTTTTAGATGTCATTCTTTTTGTCTTTATGCTTTCCAAGGCACGCACATGAGATTGAAATCAATCTAGGTCATATGAATGTTGTATTACATTATGTAGAATTAAATATGAATTTTAAATTGTAGTACTGTGTTATGTGGAAGTACATGTGAGTAAACGACAATCTGAAGATCATTGTATATTTTATGAAGTTTTTGTATTAAAAACCAAGAGTCATTCTTTTAGGAAAACTTATTCAGACTTTAATCAGGAGTACACCCAATTTTGAATTTATACTTCAAGCAATCCATTGTCATGAGTGGTGGATTTGAAAAATAATAGACGTGCTGGAGTACCTGGCTTAAATGAAATCACAGTCTAATGAGGAAAATACTTGTAATTAGCATAATACAAAGTGATAAAAGTGCTGTGTTTAGACTATAAAGTGCTAAGATCTTGGAGGAGGTTGTCACGTAATGTGAGCCAACTTTAAGAAAGTGTAACCTGCCACTGTTCAGAGGAGGGAGGGGAGATCATTTGCAAAAGCCTAAGGACTGAAAGTACTGGTTTGTTCAAGTGTGTGAGGAGAGACCATAGTGTACCTGTTTCAAGATGCTAAGAGACAAGGCTGGAGTACAACATATGTCTTATGTGTGTGAGAAAGCAATTTTTGAGTCACAGGAGAAAAATTAAAAATTTAACCTTCAAGCACTGAGGAGCAGGGTAGTGACACTCATCTATTTAACAAAGATTTGAATAGTTAGTATAGCCAGGGAATGAACACAATATAAACATCATATTCCAAAAGAAGACATAAATGTGGAATACTCAAAAGTGTGTTTGAAAAATATAACGTAGACATGGCAGGTAAGCTATACATGGGTCTTTGGGGAAACCTGTGGCTTCTCCCTACATGAGAACAATGGAAAGCAGATGGAAGCAGTGGAAGAGCTCGAGGAGTAGAGATGCTGAGAGGAGCTCCAGAAACGAAACCAGCAGGACACTATGACTACTGCGTGTAGAATGGTGAGCAACAGGGAACAGGAGGACTCCTAGTTAAATGGCTGAGATTAATGTTTTTGTTTTTCTTAGGTAGCTAGGAAGATTGTTGGTGAAGGGAAGACAGCGAAAACAATAAATATTAGAGTTAAGATTTGGTTTGAAGAATATTAAGTTTCTTTTGTCTTGGAAACTTCAGAGTGGAAATGTGAAATAAAAAACTTGATATAAAATATACAAAACCCAAGAAGGTAATTAGGACTTGATATCTGGAAAGATGAAAGTTGGTAGATGTAGATTGTACGAATTGGTGAAATAAACCAGAAATGTGTTTAGCCATGTCAACGAAGGGATTTAGTTCCAAGCATAGAAAGAGAGGAGAAAATGTAATCATATTGAAGGAACTACAGTAAAAGTGGGCTGAAGAATTTGGCAGTGTTCAGGAAGGCAGTGAACCTGAGTCGTCTTACTGCAGTGGGGGAAGCTTTATGCTCACTATATCCATGTACTCTTCCACCTGTTCGCTCATAAATCCACTGCAACAAATGTCTGAAATCATTACAGAGAGCCAATAAACTTCATCTTGCCCAGACCAGGGGCCAAACTCAGTTTTTATTTAACTAAACTTCTGAGTAATATGAGCCAGTTGATTTCTTTCTCATTCATTCTTAAGGTACTTCCTGTGCTTGAATTTTGTCATATAAATTCTCTTGGTTTTCTTCTGCTTTCATTTTCTTCAATCTTACTTCATTGTCTGGATCCTCATTTTCTTCCATAGCTTCAAATTAAGAGAATCACTGGGCTCAATCCTTGGCACTCTTCTTTGTCTATCCCAACACACTTCTATGAATTTGAGCATTAATCCTATGCTAATGATCAATGCTGAGACAACCTCCAAGCTTTTCCCTAGGCTTCAGAATTATATATCCAACTCTTGATCCTACTTCTCTGCTTAGTTTTTACCTGTACGTAACAGAAGGACAACTCATAATTTTCCCTAAAAGGCCTTTTATTGTATCAGTCATTTTTATGTCTGTATGTGTGGTTATTCTTCACCTATTTAACAAGCAAAAACCCTGGCAGTCATTTTTTAGTTTTTTCTTTTGCTTAGGCTTCTCTTCTAATCTACAGAAAATCTCTACCTTCAAAATAATCCAATCTAATTTTAGGCCTCCACCTCCAACACCTTAACCTTAATCTTATCTCAGCTGGTCTAGCACAACTGCCTCACAGCTGGTTTCCATAGTCTACTCAAATCAGATCCAATCTGTGGTAAAGCTCTAAAAATTTTAGCATCACACTTAGAAGAAAGTAAGAAATTTCTTAGAGTAGAGTTATTTTTTTCTAGGTCTGGAAAAATGATTTTGGTATTCTAATGAGAATATGTAGATCACTTTGAATAGTATGGGGATATTAACAATGTTGATTCTGCTCATCCATGAGTATGTTTTAGTGTTCCATTTTTCTACATCCTCTGTGATTTCCTTCCTCAGTGACTTGTAATTAATTCTCCCTGTAGAGATCTTTTGCTTCCTTGGTTAAATATATTCATAGATATTTGTTTTAGGTATCGACACTTTGATGTGATTCTTAGCTTGACTGTTGTTGGTCTATAGGGATTATATTGATTTGAATACATTGATTTTGTATCCTGAGACTCTGCTGAATTTATTTGTCAATCCCAGGAGTCTCTTTGTGGAATCTTTGGGGTTCTCTAGATATAAGGTCACATTATTAGTAAAGAGTGATAGTTTGACCTCTTCTGTCCCCATGTGAATACTGTTGGTTTCTTGCTCTTGCCTGATGGTTCTGGTAGTACTTTTAGCCCTGTGTTAATTAGAAGTGATGACAGTGGGTGACCTTGTCTAGCCCTAGTTCTATACATGAATGTTTTCTATTTTCTCATTCAATATGATTTTGGTTGCTGGTTTTATATACATAGCTTTTATAATTTTGAGGTATGTTCCATTTATGCCTAATTTCTTAAGCATCCTTCTAATACAAGTGTACTGAGTTTTGTAAATTGCTTTATCTTATATGTGTTAAGATGATCATATGGTCTTTGTTTTTGCTTCAGTTTATATGGTGAATCACATTTATAGATTTGTGTATGTTGAAAAATCCTTGCATCCTTAGGATGAAGCCTACTTAGTCATGGTGGAGGCCAAATCACCAAAGGAAGCTTAACCAAAAAGTATAAATTGTAAGCCATTACTCTACCAGACTTCAAACTATATTATAAGGTTCTAGTAACCAAAAGAGTATGGTACTGGCACAGGTATAGAGGTATAGACTGATGAAACAGAAATGAGAACAGAGATATGAAATCATCCTCATTTTATTATCTGATCTTCAACAAAACAGACAATAACATATAGTGGGGAAAAGAATCCCTATTCTGTAAATGGTACTGAGAAAATTGAATAGTCACATAAGGAAGACTGAAACAGGATCCACACCTCTCACCACAGACCAAAAATAATTAATGGCGGATAATATACTTAAACCTAAGGTATGACACTATAAGAATTCTGGAAGAAAATGTTGGGACAAATATTCTAGACTTAAGCAGAGGAATAGAATTTATGAAGAAGACCCCAAAAGCAATCACAGCAACGACAAAAATCAACAAATGGGACTTGATTAAATTAGAAAACTTATGAACAGTCAAGGAAACCATCAATAGAATGAATAGACAACCTATAGAATAGAATAAAATACTTGCCTACTATCCATCTGAAAAAGGGTAGATAACAAGAGTCTATGAAGAACTCAAGCAAACTAGAAAGAAAGAAATCAACTCCTTAACAAATGAGAAAAAGACATGAATAGAAGCTTTTCAAACACAGATAGAATAATGGTCAATAAAAATATGAAAAAGTTGGCGGCACCCCTTAGCTCAGTGGGTAGGGCACCGGACACGTACACTGAGGCTAGCCCAGACCAGCTAAAACAACAATGACAACTGTAACAAAAAACATGGCCAGGCATTGTGGTAGGTGCCTGTAGTCCCAGCTACTTGGGATGGTGAGGCAAAATAATCACTTAAGCCCAAAAGTTTGAGGATGCTGTGAGCTGTGATACTGTGGCACTCTACCCAGGGTGACAGCTTGAGACTCTGTCTCAAAAAAAAATATGAAAAAGCACTCTGCACCTCTAGTCATCAGGGAAATGCAAATCACAACTGCAGTGAGATGTCACCTTAGTCCAGTGAGAATGGCTTTTATCAAAAATTCCCCAACAACAAGTGACTGGCATGAATGCAGAGAGAAAGGAACACCAGGTACAGGTGGTGGGACCGCAAACTAGTACAACCTCTGTGAAAAGTTGTATGGAGATAACTCAGAGAGCTAAAAGTAAACCTACCATTTGATCTAGCAATCTCATGATTGTTATTTACCCAAAGGGGAAAAAAATCATTTTATCAAAAAGTCATTTGCACTAGAATATTTATTGTCACAATCACAAAGATGTGGAACCATCAGTGTGCCTAGCAATGCATGAGGGGATTAAGAAAATGTGACATACGCTTACCGTGGAGTACTACTCAGCTATAAAAATGGTGAACTAGACAAACTGGAGACCATCTTCTAAGTGAAGTTTCACAAGAATGGAAAAACAAACACCACATGGTCTCACTATTAAAGTTGAACTAATTAATCTCATGGATATTTCATAGTAAAACTCAACAGAAAGCAAGCAGGTGGGAGGTCGCAGAAGAGAAGGGTAAATTCTCACCTTATGGGTACAATGTGCACCATTCTGGTGATGAGCACACTTGAAACGTTGACTGAAATTATTCCAAAGAAATTCATGTAACCAAACGTGTACCCCTGTAATTTTTTGAAATAAAAACAAATAAAAATAAAAAACTCCCTGCTCTATTACTTCTCTAGCTCTATAACGGGGGAAAGTAATATTCAGGTTTCCCATTTGTGTAATGTAGGTAATAGTTGTGTATATCATCTTGGATTAACATGAGGGTTGAATGATATAATGCATATAAATCACTTAAACAATTCCTTGCACTTGGTACAAGGTTGATAAAATGCAGAAAGAAGGGCCACAGAACAACCTGGGATTTTTCTAGTACATGATGGTGCCTTTGTCAGAATAATGCACTATGGAACTAAGCTTTACAAATTAGTGTGTCAGTGTAAAATATCTCTTCTACTTTTCTTATGCAGTGTGATTGTAATTGCTCAGCAAGAAGAATTATGTGGCCTTCATTGTCTGTTGTATAGAACTTTACGTGTATTTAACTTAACAAGAACTAAAATCCAGACATTTAATGCAGTCAGAGAAAGAAACCAAAAATGGAAGATTGCATGTGTATATATATTTGCAAGGAATATCAATAAAACATTCTCTTCTTTTTAAAGAAAGCTCTAAACTGTTAAAACGTAAGCCAATTTGTGATTGGCTCTTAACATAGTTTCACAATTTTAATAGATTCAAGTCATTAAAATAAATGAATAATGATTAAAATAGTAATTGTCTCATGGTTAATCTTTTGAAAACAAATACTTGGATTATTTTCAATTCTAATTTAACAGTTACTTTTTCTATTTCTATTTCAGTCATCAGGAAAAATTACTTGCATAGGTCCTTAACATTATTTGTACATAATTCTGAAGTATTTGCCAAAAATAAATCTGACATATTCGTTCATGCCTTCAATAAAAGGGAAAATATTCTTCCATATTCGATAACAACATTCCATTCCTTAAATGCTTTTGGAATTAGATTAATATTTGCTGGTTTTGAGTCTGCGAGATCCATTGTTCACAACGTCTGTTATATTAGCATCATCATTCACACATAAGGTTACCACCTGATCATTTAAGCTCAACATATTTTGTAAGAAATTATCCCTTTTATTTGTCTATGATTTAAAATATGGATTAAGAATATAGTTTGCTCTTTTCCTTGTTAGTCATTGGACTAGGGACACAGCATACAAAATAAACTTCCATCTCAAAGATTACAAAATAAAGATAGACAGATGTGAGGTGTTATAATATCAAAACAATGTGATAATTATTGCCAGAAAGCTGTGCCCAAAATGTTAATTCTTATAATATCATCATTAGATGATTTAGTTTTCTTTTAAATAAAGTAAGAAAACCAAAGCTAATTAACTTGCTTACGAACATGTAGCTAGCAGATGACAAGTGTACTTTTAGCACCCATCACTCTAAAAAGCACATGAATAGAACTCAAAGAAATTTTGCAGTAATAAGGATTGCTGGATTACTAATATTATGCGTGCAGCATAATAATTTTAAAGTGGCATTTTTATTACTTCCTGATTTCTGAGATGGATTGCAGGCAGCTTATAATGAAAACAAGTACAAAATAAAAATAAAATGTTATCCCAGGATAATACAAATGAAAAAGTTGCAAAGATAATGAAAAGAAAAAGTTACACAAATAATTCCAATCTGAGGAAAGTTATTGCTATTTGAAGACAGACTTAGCTTTGAGCTTCCTGCAAGCATTCAAGGCAAAACATGAACCTTAATTGCCCAATCCTTGGAAAATATTTTATAGGAGGACATGTTTCTAAATGGTATTTCTAAGGAAAACCTGGCTCTGGTTTTTATTATTTTTATTTACGTTATTATGGCATTGAGGACTTCTTAGTTCTTAAATCCTTTTTCCTATTGTTTTCTTTTATATATTTATAAGACATAATACATTAGCTCTTTGAATTCCTGTGTCTTTATTTGAAAAGTTTGATATTGTCACCACTCTACAGAGTTAAATATGCACGTGCTTTGGCTCTCTCAGTCTCTCTCTCTGTGTATGTTTATACATGCGTCACTATGAAAGTTTTGAGACAGACTGTATTATAGTCCATTGTGTCACTTTCAAGAATCACAGTCAACCAAGTCTTTTTTCATTCGCCCATGCAAGTTTCAGGTTTCTCAGCTTATCAGTGTTACTTGTTTTCATCTGCACAAATTTTATGTTTCCTGATTTAGGGGTATGTCAAAACTTTCCTAATGACTAACTTATATACACACAACAGTAGAATCTCTGTAAATTGACCACCCAAGGGACTGTAAAAAACTGGTCAATAGGAAGGTAGTCAACATAAGGAACTAGGCCTAGTTCTGATCAGTACATGTGGTGCATGTCTGGTCTGTGAAAATTAGGTCATCTTCAGGAGTTGGTCAATGTAGGGAGGTGGTTGGTTAAGGAAATAATACTGTATGTGTGTATCTACGTATGTGCATGCCAACGTACCAGTGATGTATCTTCACTCATTTTTTGACACTGAAATTTGATAATGTATACACTGATATAAGTTTGTAAATATATACACTGACATAAGTATCAGTGAAGTAAAATTTATGCCACATCATTTCTTCATTCTATTATTAATGTTAGGTTTCTATTTCATGACAAATAGTTATAGTATAGTTGCCATCGGAGCAGAAAACATTTTTACTTAGAACCTATAACAGTATGATTTTAGGGTGGAGCAAGCAGGATAACCTTTGCTTGAGTTATATTTTGTAAATATAAGATGTTTGTTCCATTTATAAAAGGGAGTTATAATCATTAGTTAAACATTATTTGTATTATGGTTAAATTTTCTTTTTCTGAAAACATCCATAAACAAAAGTTAGGATTTTTTACAGCTTCTTACTGACTTTTGGTTTTAAATGAGCATAAATTTGAAAACACGGAATGCTAGCATCATTCCCTTTTGTTATATTTAAAGGTCATTATCATTTTATTGACAAAAGTTTATTTTCTTGCCAGACTAATTCTATGTTCTTCATTTAAATATGTTCTACAATTACAGCTGGTATACACCTTTTCTTTAAGATTGCATTGAAAATTATTTTAAAAGATTCTTGACAATTAAATGTATCTTGATTCTTTATAATTTTCCTAGAACTAGAATCTTCTAGTTTGCACATAGTTTTAGTTTGCACATACACCTACAAAGGACACTGGCAAGGCTGTCAAATATTTTTAATTTTAGACATACAAGTACCTGAAAGAGCTTGTATTTTACCCACCGTAAAGAAATTTGTCAAAAAGAGTTTCATATATTTGAAACCTCTAAGAACATTATATTTCTATGTTTATATAGTTGTATGCAGATTCATTAAATGATTTCTTGGTTAAATTAATTAGGGAACATAGTGGAGATATAGCTACCATGGTAAAATGCTAATTAAAAATAACTAAAACAAATAAAATTAAACAAACAAGCATTAGTTTACTACAGAATTTTAAAATGCGATGGGATGAATATTCTAAACATACACACACATGCACACACTCACATATAACCTTGTTGCTAGCGCTGTTTATCAAGGGACCATCCTCTGTTCTTCTTTAACTCCTTCTTTAGTTCTTATACGTAGTTAGGGTCGGTTGTTTTACCTGCGGGATTTATCACAAATCTGTTTACTGTGACCCCTCAGCCTCTACCCATGGGCTGGTACCCTGCTTATGCCCTAACTTTTACTTTTGTCCTCTATTGTATCCTACATATAAGTGTCAGCTATTATTTATTGAATTAATGAAAGAGTAAAGTAATTTGTTGCATTAATTGACTTGCTAGTATAACAGATTTAGATCATGAAGTCATGTTGGTTTTTTTAATTAGTGCAGATTTATGGGGTGTATGAGAAATTTTGTTATGCCTATTTAATGTGTGATCATCAGTTCAGGAATTCATCACTTGACTGCAATGCATTTTTGTTAAATGTAGTCACACTAGTCGGGAATCAAACATTGATCTATTCCCTTTACTTGACATACTTTTTCCCCCTCTAACCCATGTCTCTTCATTCGCCCACCTTACCATACTCACCCATCCAAGTCTCTGTTATGTATTTTTCTACTCTCTACCTCCACACATTCACACTGTTTAGCTCCTACACATGAGGGAAAACATACAATATTTTGTCGTTTTGTTCCTGTCTTATTTCATTTAAGGTAATGACCTCCAGATTCATCTGTGTTTCTGGAAGTCACATGACTGTATGCTTTTTTTTATGGCTGAATAGTATTACATTGTGTACTTAAGCCGTATTTCCTTTATCCATCTTATCCATCCGTTGATGGACATTTAGGTTGGTCTCATATCTTTGCTAATTTGAATAGTGCTGCAATAAACTTACAAGGGCAAGTGTCCCTTTGATGTATTGATCCTTCAGATAGACTCTTGCTAGGAGGATTGCCAGATCAAATAGCAATTCTATTTTTAGCTTTTTGAGAATTTTCCACACTGCTTTGCATAGTGGCTATACCAGTTTACATTCCCACCAATGTGTTTAAAAGTTCACTTTTCATTGTATCTTCACCGACATCTATTTTTTTGTCATGTTAATAATAGCTATTCTGGTTGAGGTAAGATGATATCCCACTGTGGTTTAATTTATATTTCTCTCATGATTGTTGAGCATTTGTATGCATGTTGCTGTTTATATGTTTTCTTTTAATCAATGCCTATTTATGCTCTTGGCCCACTTCTTAAGATTATTTGTTTCGTTCCTGTTGACTTATTTGAGTTCCTGTATAATCTGAGCATTAGTTTCCTGTCAGATGAATAATTTGAAAATATTTTGTCCCATTCAAGAGGTTGTCTCTTCAATCTGTTGATTACTTTTTTTGCTTTGTAGAAGCTTTTCAGTTAAGTCTCTTTGTCTTATAGTTTTGTTTTGTTGCCTGTGCTTTTAAGACCTTAGTTATAAATTCTCTGCCTAGACTAATGGACGGGTAGTTGTCCCTTGAGTTTTTTCTAGGATTGTCATAGGTTTGGGTTTTACAGTAAGTCTGTAATCGATTCTCAGTTTATTTTTGTATGTGATGACAGAGAGGGGTCCAGGTTCATTCTTCGACATGTGACTATCTAATATTCCTAGCACCATCTACTGAACAGGGTATTATTTCTCCAGTGTAAGTTGTTGGATTTGCCAAAGATCTTGTTGGCTGTAAATACATGGCTTTATATCAGGGTTCACTATTCTATTCCATTGCTCTGTCTATTTTTATATTAATGCCATGCTGTTTTGGTTACTGCAGCCTCATAATATATTTTGAAGTCAGGTAATGAGATGCCTCCAGCTTTGTTCATTTTTGCTCAGGATTTCATTGGCTATTGAGACTCTTTTTTGGTCCAAAATGAATTTTAGGACCCTTTATGTCTAATTTTGTGAAGAATGACATTGGCATTTTGGTAGATACTGCATTGAATCTGGAGATTACTTTGAGCAATATGGTCATTTTAATGGTCATTCTTCTGTGAGCACAGACTGTTTTCCAGTTGTTTGTGTCTTCATCCTTTTCTTTCTTCAGGTGTTTTCTGATTTTCCTTGTAGAAAACTTAAATTGATTCTAGGTATTGTATTTATTTGTAGCTGTTATAAATAGGATTGCCTTTTTGATTTTTTTTTTCCTTAGCTAGATCATTATTGGTGTATAAAAATGCTACTATTTTTTTCTTTTCCTGTTTGTTTGTTTGTTTGTTTTTTGAGACAGTCACTCAGGCTAGAGTGCAGTGATATGGTCATAGCTTACTAGAACTTCAAACTCATAGGCTAAAGCAAACCTCCTGCTGTAGACCTCCCAAGTATCCATGACTACAAGCATGCACACTATGTCCTGCTGATTTTTCTATTTTTTGTAGAGACAGGGTCTTCCTCTTAATTAGTCTAGTCTCAAACTCCTGGCCTCAAGCAATTCTCCTGCCTTAGTCTTGCAAAATGCTAAGATTCCAGGCATGAGGCACAGCGCTTGACCACTAAGGATTTTTGTATGTTGATTTTATTACCTGCAACTTCACTGGATTCACTTATCAAATCTAAGAATTTTATATTGGTGTCTTTAGGTTTTTGTGAATATTAAGATCATATCATAAGCAAAGAGGGACAGTTTGAAATCTTTTCCAATGTGGTCACCTTATATTTCTTTTTCTTGTCTGATTGCTCTAGCTGGGACTTCCAGTACTACATTGAATCAGAGCGGTGGGAGTGGGCATTTTTGTCTAATTCCAGTTCTTAGGGAAAAGCCCTTCAACTTTTCTCCATTCAGTTTGTTGTTACCAGTGAGTTTGTTATGCATGGAATTTGTTATTTTGAGGTATGTTTTTCTATTCATAATTTGTTGAGATTTTGTATCATAAAGTGATAGTGAATTTTATTATGTGCTTTTCTCTGAGTCTATCAAGATAGTCGTTTAATTTATTATTTTCATTCTGTTGATCTAACTCATCACATGTATTGATTTGTGTGTTGAACCTTCCTCGTATTCATTTATAAACCCCACCTGATTTTGGTAAGGGATCTTTTTTACCTGCTGTTGAATTTGGTTTGCTAGGATTTTTTTTTTTTTTTTTTTTGAGACAGAGCCTCAAGCTGTCACCCTGGATAGAGTGCTGTGGCATCACAGCTCACAGCAACCTCCAATTCCTGGGCTCAAGCGAGTCTCTTGCCTCCGCCTCCCAAGTAGCTGGGACTACA
>CAUYON010177448.1:0-27111 GCA_963573935.1 Arctocebus calabarensis | reverse complement strand
TACTACACCCTCCCCTCATGCGCACGCACCCCTGCTGCCTGGCCTCCGACTTCCCGCAGCCACCCTCCCTCCCAGCCTGTCTTCACTACCTTTGGTCTGGACTCCTGGAATTCATCCTCCACCCTGTGGCCAGAGCCTGTGGCCCTTTCCCTTCCCTGCCTTCCAGGCCTCAGGTGCTTCTACTGGGCCTTGGACAGAGAGTGCTGAGCACACAGGCATGCCCGGACCCTGCTGGGGCTGGCCGGCTAGCCTGTGCTTTTGCACATAGCCACAGTTGTGACCATTTCCACCATTCAGACGTCGGGGACTTGGAGAGTCACACAGGGAAGGCTTCCCGAGTTTAGCTAGCTGGGGTAGATAACAGGCTGCCTTGGGGCTGCCCTGAGAGCCACATGTTGGGGAATTGACTGAGTTCTGCAGGGCACACACCAGGGGCAAATGGGCACAGGGTTACACATGCCCCAAATCACACAGCACAGGCTCCAATAGAGCCTAGACTAAAAGCCTGACAAGGTCCCATCTGATCAAGCACCTGCTCCTTGTCAGGACACACCTGCTCACTGCACTGTGGCCACACCGGCCATGGCCCCAGAGCCGCTGTCTGAGCTCTTTGCTCTGCCTATGATGCCCATTCCCCATTTTTCTCTTCAGGGTTTTATTTAACTGTCAATTTCTCGGAGGTTTCTTGGACCGCCTCTTGCAGCAATCACTCCCACGTTACCCCTTCTCTGTTTCGTATCAGTTTGCAACCACTTTCCCTCTGTGCTATCAACCATCTAGCTGACACGAATGTCCACCACGTGAATTCAGGAGCTCCTCTTTGTTATTTTGCTAACACCCAGCACCTGTCACATTTTAGGTGTTCTATGCTATTTTAGGTAGAGTGAATTAGAGGGCTGGAATTGGACCTCTTGTATTAGAGGGTTGGAATTAGGAATCTTGTACAAATCCATCTGAATACAAAGCCCACACTCTTTCCCTAAGTGCCAAATGGGAGGAACGGACGAAGCACAGCTTTATCAGGCAGTGAGAGCTTTCTATATCCTGGGCCAATCTTAAATTATTTACATGAGTGCTCTCATTTATTCTCTCAGCAACTCAGTGAGGTAAATCCTATCATTTCCTTCATCTAACAGATGGTAAAGCTAACCCCCCACCCCGAGGAGTTAAGTGATTGCACAGATAAGTTACACAGCTAAGAAGTGGCAAGATCAAGATTTGAAGCTGGGCGGTAGCGTTGTAGGTCCTGAGCTCCTTGTCTTATGCTACTCCACCTGTCTAGCAGAACGAGAGCCACAGTGCCGCTGTGTCTCACTGGGTCCCTGTACCCTCTGAAACAGTAGAAGTCAGGAGCCTGGTAGAGGGCAGAGAGCCACGGCCAGCTTGTCCATGCCTCCCTGCCGTCTCGTCTAGCTAGATGCACCTGTTGCGGCAATGCCCCCTACACCGACACTGGACTTGCTTTGGCCCACGGGGCTGTCATAAACACGAATGAAGCACGCACAGGTGCCACCACGTGAAGGAACCTAAGGTTTGCTGGAGGCTGAGCGACCATGTGGGACAGAGATGAACCATCTGAACTCAGGCTCCCCAACCGGCCAGCCCCCAGCCAGAGGAGCAGCTGGGCACAGATGCAAAAGGATCCCCGCCAGGTCAGTTGACCTGACTCCCGTGCCAAGGAAGAGAACTGCTCAGAGAAGCCCAGCTCCAAATTGCCAATCCACAGCCCTGCATAAATAATGGTTGTTTTAAGCCACTACGTTTGGGGTAATTTACCACACAGCAGAAACTAACCGATACAAAGGGTGAAGAGATTGGCCCAATACAATAAAGCAGTGAATCTTCACAACAGATCAGAGCCAGAGTTATATTGTGAACTCCATTTTGCAGAGACAGAATGAGGTACAGAGAAGCCAAATAACTCTCACAGCTGGTGAGCCGTGAAGCTGGGAGTTAAATCTAAGCAGGCTGGTGCTGGACAGAGGCTGTCCTCTGAGCCTCTGTACCATATCGCCTCTCGGAGACAAATCCAAAGCTAACTACATGGCAGGAGTAATGCGAGGTTCTGGGCATCGAAAAATGAGGAAAACAAGGCCTTTCACTAACAAATTCTTTTATATGTATGTAAATATATATATTCAAAGAAAGAGTTATTAGTCAATGTATAAATAATTTATGTAAATAAGGAGAAACATCTCAGAGAAAGATTGAACAGAGGTAATTTATTAATAAAGAACGCGTAGTGCAAAAACATATTAACCATATCAGAGTGAAAGACAAGTAAATTAAAACAAGAATGAAAAACCATGTTATGTCCATCAAATTAGCATATTAATCAAGAGTAAACAAATGCAATGCATAATTCTTTTGGTGGGAATATAATCATTTGCAAAGGGCTTTGAAGATTGTAACATTTTTCACAGTAAATCCAATTCTAAAATATCACGTCAAGAAAATAGCCAAAGATGCAGAGGTACATATGATAGTGGTTTTTAAAATACAATAGAACCTCCATGGTTGACCACCTCCTTACACTGACCACCTCCTTAAGTTGACTTAATTTTCATAGACCAGACATGTACCATGTATGTATCAGTACAATAGGCCAAGTTCCTGATGTCGACCACCTCTGTATGTTAACCAGTTTGTTATAGTCCCTTGGTGATTAACTCACAGAGATTCTACTTTAGTAAAAAAAAATTTAATAATAAAGATACTATAAGTTCTAATATATTAAAAGGATAGGCTATTACAGCCATTTAGAATACTATTATTTGCCATAAAATACACACATGTCATAATTATGCATAATATATCCTCCCAAATATATTACGCGTTTATATTTGAGTCTAGAAGAAAAAGACTGGAAGAAAACATTGAAACATAACTAGCAGTTACTACAGGTTGCAGGATCATAGGTGACTTTTGTTTTCCTTCTTGTACCTTTTCTTGAATTTTCTAACATTTTTCCATCGAGCATGAAAAACTTTTATGATCAGAAGAAAAAGAGCACGTTCTAAAAAATGTCAATAGCTGGGCACTGTGGCAGGTGCCTGTGGTCCCAGCTACTTGGAGCCTGAGTCAAGAGAATCTCTTAAGCCCAAGGGTTTGAGATTGCTGTGAGCCGTGACACCATGGCGCCCTACCCAGGGTGACAGAGTGAGACTCTGTCTCAAAAAAAAGAAAAAAGAAAAAAAGTCGGGAAATCCAGATAACATGTGAAGTTGAGCTAACAGTAGTCACGTTAATTAGTTGTGACAAATGTCCCCTAGTGATGTCAGGTATTAATGATGGAAGAAACTGGATGCCTGGTATATGGGAACTCTGGGAACTTTTTTGTGATCTAGAACTATTCTAAAATAAAAAGATTATTGACAAGAAACACTAGTGGGAACATACTCAGGCAGGATGGCTGCAGCTCGGCCCTGCCCCAGGCAGTGGGAGTCGGAGCCCACAGAGCCCAGGTCCAGGCTTCTTCAGGTCATGTCAGTTTTGGAAATGGAATTTCATGCCAGGAGGTACATACTGCTCAGGAATTGTCCATGCGCCCTTCAGGGTACGTGCTGCTGTGACTTTCACTTTCTCTCCTTCCCTATGTCACTGTCCGCAGCAGCCTCCAGTGTGTGGCACAGAGCAAGGAGTGTTGACGGGCACTCCCCACGTCTGGCTGCACTTCCTCTGCCTCCTCTACCAATTCCTTTCCCCTGGCTGAACTTCGATTTCCAAATTACTTATAGTTAGACTGTGAGTTTGGGTGAGTTGTTTTATCTCCCTGTGCCTTGTCTGTGAGGTGAGGACAGTCACAGTTCCCGTGTCATGGAGACGTTTTGAGTTAGTACGTGTAAAGCTCTTGGAAAAGTGCCTGGCAAACAGTAAGTGCTCAATAATTCTCGCTCTTTGTGGATGATATGATCTTATACTTGGAAACCCCCAGGATCTCAAGCACAAGGCTCCGGATGTGATCAAGGAATACGGTAATGTCTCAGGATACAAAATCAATGTCTACGAATTGGTGGCCTTCATATATGCCAACAACAGTCAAGCTGAGAGTGAAATCAAAGACACAAGCCCATCACAGTAGCTTCAAAGCAAATGAAATTCTTGGGAATATATCTAACAAGGAATGTGAAGGCTCTCTATGAAAAGAATTATGAAACCATGAAAAAAGAAATAGCAGAAGACGTTAACAAACATCTACTATTTTTCTTAATGTTACAGTAAGCACAGCATATGCTAATATGGTAAAATGATCTTCCCCAAATGCAATTCTAAACATGTTCTCCACTGCATACAAATTTTTCATGGGACTCCATCCCTCTGCAGTTTCCATTTGCTGCTGTAACAAATTGCTGTAAAGCAACACAACCTATACAGTCTCTTTTGCTATAAAGCATATTCACAGGTGCTAAAAATTAGGAGTGGACATCCTTGGGGGGATTCTTTTGCCTATACGATCCTCTTTAGCATAAAGCCCACGTTTCTCAGACAAGCATAAGAGCATCTAGAAAATCTGAGGATCCCAGTTCTTCCAGCCTTCAGTTCGCTCATATCCAACCCCAGAACATGTGCTATTTTTCCACAGGCCTGAACTCACTTTTTTGCCTTTAAATCTGTTTCCATCTGGAAAGTCCTCTACCTTCTCCAAACCCAAATCTTGTCCCTTTTTCAAGATCCCACTTAACATATTAGATAGACATGGCCACCATTATGCTGCATAAGGCAACCCCACAAAGCTCAGCGGCTTGACCCCCTTTCGGGACTGTTCATGTTTCTGCAGGTGGGCTGCAGACTGGCTCATCCAAGTCCATGCATCTTTCATTCTACCTGTAACAGGGTAAGGACAGTAGCATGAGGGGGAAAAAGCCCCTCTGTGCAAGCACACTCAGCTCTGTTCTCTATCGCCACTAACACACTACTAGCCAAGGCAAGTCACATGGCTCAGCCTTACATCCACAGGAATATCCTCTGCGCCCAGTAGGAGGGTAAGAAGGGTGAATACCCACTGAACAATGATTCATTAATCATGACGCCTCCCTGTCCAGAACAGCTTTCTGGAGTTCCCCAGCTACAAACTCTTCCTCCTTCCTTTGGCAACTCATAGCTCTCCAAATGTGCTTTTTCTCAAGAGCACAGCCTTTATCTATAGCATAGTTCACGACCTCTCCAGAGGAGACATACTGCTAACTAGGAGCTGCTTCAGAATAAGGGGCTGACTCACAGTTCTATTACCACTAACCCTACCCTCTAGCTGACTCCAAGTGTTGCTACTCAATAAAGCTCTGATAAACAAGTACAGGTCACGTGCAGTAGGCTCACACATGTAATCTAGCACTTTGGGAGGCTGTGGCAGGAGGGTCGCTTAAGCCTGGGCAACATAGCAAGACCCCATCTCTACACACACACAATTAGTTGGGCATTATGGGTTGTGTCTGTTGTTCCAGATTCTCGGGAGGCAAGCACACTCCAGGGCTTGGCTGCCTGGTGGTGTCAGGATTGCTTGAGCCCAGGAATTGCAGGTGCAGTGAGATATGACCTAGCCTGAGCAGCCAGACTGCTAAATAGCCAGACCCTATTTATTTAAAAAAAAAAAATGAGAGCACGAGAGAGATACAGTTTCTTTCCATGGAGCTTGGGAGTGGAAGCCCCAGCAGGCCACCATTTGGGAATTCTCTTCTTGATGGCGGCCAACCTCATGATATCTGGGGTATCTAGTTGGAGACCCAGGACACGTTTGTGACTCCCAGCATGATGGTGCTTTCTGACTATAAGAAGAATAAAGATCTGATTTTCTTGGATGATTTCAAGCTCAATGAATATTTTCTTCAGGAGGGACCTAAAACAAACGAGAGGCCTGTTCTGTTTTAAATCCTGTGGACCTAGGGCATGAGAAACACGTTGTGAGGGTCATGAGCTTATTCCTGGGTCCATTTAAACCAGGGTTTAAAACATGCCTCTTTACTGTCAGGAAGATCGTGACCCTGGGAGGCTGCTACATCTTTGCTCTGGAGCTCGCCCTCTGCTGGGTGGCGCTCTGGTTGGGCTGCTCATCAGTTGGGCGACCTTGGGGAAGTTGCAGGCTCTGCTGGGGAGCTCCAGGTCTGGTGAGCACTGAAGTGTAAGGTTAACAAAGTGCTTAGCCTGGAGCATCCAAGGGAGGGCTCCTGCTCCCCTCAGGAGACCACCAAGGTTTCTCGGTACACCATCAAGGCTGGTCCTGTAAGGAAACCTGGCTTCTCTCCCCAGCCTGCATGAACCTGTTGGGATGCTCCAAATTTCCTCCATATAGGCTGGGTAGCCCCTTCGCTCTCAGCCAAAGCAGCCGAGCACCCCACACCAGTGTC
Organism: Arctocebus calabarensis; assembly: GCA_963573935.1. Lineage (NCBI taxonomy): Eukaryota > Metazoa > Chordata > Mammalia > Primates > Lorisidae > Arctocebus > Arctocebus calabarensis. The sequence continues at coordinate 20,770 of CAUYON010177448.1, read as the reverse complement.
TTTCAACCTTTTTTTATCTCATGGCACCCTTGAACCTATAGTTAACTTCTATGGCAGAAATTATGTTGATCAAAAAAAAAAAGAGAGAGAGAGGGATAGAGAGAGAAAGAAGGCTATACTTACTGTGCTTTGAACTTCTTTTGAAATAATGTAATTAAAAGTCTTTAAAACTTTTCGCAGCACATCTAAGATCCCCTCACGGCACACCAGCTGAAAACCCCGGGGCTGCACGGGGTGTGCACCTGTGCCCTCCGTCCTCCTGCCTGCCTGGGGGTGTCAGGACTCCCCTAAGGGAAGACCCCACATCTGGGCCCCTCGGGGGTGGCCGGTGAGTGTCCAGGCCCAGCCAGGCCCCCAACCCTCCCGTTGTGCATCTTGGAGAAGTGGAAAGTCAAGTCATTCAAAGAGCTATTCAGAAACAGGATGTTGCTGGAGCTGGGACCCAGTCCTCTGGGGGAGGGCAGAGGAGGGAGGTTGAAGGGAATGGGACTAATAATAGCAGAGCCTTGAACATTCTCAAAGTTCCCCCTGGCTCCTTCCTCCCTCCTCTGTAACAAACTTCCACAAGCTAGGGAGGCGAGGGCTGAGCGGAATGTAATTACAGCCGAGGAAGGGACAGGAGGGCAAGGTGAACATCAGACATGGCTATTCAGATGCTCATTCCTCCGGGCTGCCCGGGCGTGGCCTCCCTCGGGTACCTGGCACCTGTCTCCTCTTGCTCAGAGTTGTGCAGTGCCCCTCCCGTCCCCTCTCCCGGTCCGTCACATCTCACTCTTGAACTCTAGTAAAATCAGCAATGGTGGGAAGAGCCAACATTGTGATAGCCCCCACGATGTGCCAGGCATATTTCCAACCATTCTACATTTATCAGCTCATTTAATCCTCATAATCACCCGTGGCGTGGCTCCTGCTATTATCCCATTTTACAGTTGAAGAAACGCAGTTACGCTTGCTTGATGCTTTAAACTGTAGGTTTTATTATAATTTTTATAATTATTCAGGTATAGTGAGGGTGATTACCATTGAAAAGTCAGCTCGTCGTTCACAGTTCCCAAAAGGAAAGGGTGCAGCACACTGCGGGGGGCAGCTGGGGAGGCCCAGGGTGGGCGGGAGGCAGAGGGAAGGGGGAGGGGCTGCGCTGTGGTCTCCGTGGGAAGAAATGAGCCCCAGGTCGCGGATTTGGACAGTTTGAATCTTTCATTGGGCTCTAGGCACAAAGTCTGTCTCTGGTGCCTGGCCTTGTTCCAGGGGAAGAGTGGCCCAATGTGTGAGGCCCTGTACAGGAGAGGGGGTGTGGGTTCTAGATTGGTCACTTTGTTGTCACTTAGTGTCTCTAGGAACTGGCCCACCCTGGGAGGGGCAGTCTCTTTGGTACTGATCAATGGGCTGGCCAGCTGACATGCACAGAAACCAACATTGGGGCACTGGCCTTTGAGAGCAGAAAAAGAGTTTCAGGAGACAGGTGGCCAAGCTCAAATCTGTTTCCCTGCGCTGGAATCTGGTTTTACAGGAAGAGAACAACTGTGAGGGAGACAGGAAAATGCAATGAAGCATGATTTGATTGGCTTATGCAGAAAGGCGGTGCTGGGACCTTGGCTGTTAACATTTACGCTGCAGCAAAACAGGACTCTCCTTAACTTGGCCATGCTCCTCAGCTGACGTGTGGTTTACTCTTCTGTTCTGGCAGGGCCATGCGGGGTCCATCTGCATGTGCTCATGTTATGTGACTTGCACCTGGGGTTCACTGCAACTGAAAACCAACTCACCATTCTATTACTTGCAAAGTCAAACCAGTGTGAACTGGTTCTGCAGTGACATTTTGAGTAAGGCCCCAGTAGAACATCAGAATAACAAGAGATGTTTAATATACTTGACAGTCTCCAGTAGGATCCATCAATGGACTGTGGGATCCCATTCTGCTCAGCTCCCTGCCAGAAACTTTATGGAGGGTGGGAATAGTTAAATCAATGAGAGCAAAGTCTCTACCTTGAAAGAGTTCCCAGCCTCGCGAGAAAGCAAATATGTAAATCTCCGTGTGTCATCTGATGCTCTTAACCTCAGGCTGAAGATAATGATACAGAATTATTTGATGATGGGAGTAGGGATGGCAAGAAAACCTCAGAGCTGAGAGGTAATAGGAGCTAGACATGCAGGAAAAGGAGAAATATTCTGGAAAAGTTGCATTCAAAGAGCAAGAACAGAACTAAAAATGAGGGCGGCACACACAGGCATGCGGCATCCAGGAAACTGCATAAAGGCCAGAGTGGTTGGGAAACCAGACACAACGTGGGCAGGTGAGGGCCTGGCCTCGTGGTAAGAGAACTGGGCATCAGGGTGAAGGAGAAGTGGGAAGGATGGTGGAGCCCCAGCTTCTGCAACTCTAGGGGGGTATGAGTGCCCATGCCTGGGGGCAGATTTGCTTGAGAAGGAACCAGGTTTAGGGGATACTGGGAGTTGGTGGCCCTGCCTGAGGCAGCAAAGCTGGCAAGGCTGGGGCTAGCACTGAGGAATTATTTCTATGTATTTCATATTTTGTGATGTCACGTTAACTTCGATTCTCTAATTGTTAATGATCTACAATGGATATTTGTACATTGAACTTAAAAAATAATAAAATAATGGTAAACAGTAAAACAAAACACAGCTTGATGGATGGAGATGCCACACTTAAATTTTAAATATTGAGCGCTTGTGAACAGAGGGAACTGGCTTTCTCTATGGCACATGTCACCCTAGATACAACTAATAGCTATCTCTCTGCAGGTCATTGTGAGGCATAAAAGCAGAACAAATATAAGAGAATCTGAGAGAAGAATCAGAGAGGAGAAGGATTGGATCATTTTCCGAGTCACACTTGGCTAAGAGTATCACCAGCTCTCTAATAGGAAGAGATCTGAGTTGAGAAAAATAAATCTACAAGAGGTATTGCACACTAAAGTTACTAGGCTCAAGTCAACTTTATATAGTTTGTGTGTGTGTGTGTGTTGTTAATTGGTTCACAACTAATCTTTGATATTTTCCTAAAGCCCTAAAGAAAGAGAGCCCCTAGGTTGTTGGTAATCTGAATTGATCAGCCTGATGCTGAGTCATGCCTTGACAATGCTAGAAACTCTACTGAGAGAAGCAGACTGCTAACTCACACTGTGGAAGAGGACCCAGGCAAAGCTTCCTCAGGGGAGAGGATGGGGGCACCACATCAATGATCTCCACTACCTCTGAGTTCCTACTATAGACAAGGCCGCACACAGCACTGCGGAGGGTGGGAAGAGGGATAAAGTTCAGTCACGGCCCTCGGGGAAGCGATAGTCTGTTGGTAGAGGCAGACATGTACACCAGCATTGGCCCAGTGAGGGAAAAGCCATGAAAAGCTTTGTCCAAAGGGTAGAGGAACCCCCAACTCAGGCCCGATGGAAGGGTTTGGGGATGATGGTGATTCAGAAACTCTCCATACCGTTGGGGCATTTGAGTGGTGTCTACAAGGATTTCTGGCAACAAGACAGAAAAGCCCAGCCACTGGGAAGCTTTTGAAGGAGAGTGACCCCCTCATCTTAGTAGTTAGCCAGTACGAAAATCCACAGGGCCATTCGAGGTGGAGAAAACCCCCAAGCAAGGAAGTTGTACCTTTGAAGGGTTGAATTTCCTCAGAGTGCAAGAGGAAATAACGGGGGATCGTGGTTGATGAGGCTAAAGAGTGGGTCTGTAGTGGCTCATGGCAGTAGGTCCAGGTTTGTCTGTCTCGTGAAGGATGGTTAGTCAGGAGGGCACTGTGGGGAGACCTGCGTTTGTGACAGCGCCCACCTGGAGGATAGGGTGGGCCAAGACCAGTGAGGAAGGACTCCCTCATTTCCTTGGGGTGGAAGAGCTTGATGACCCCTAACTCGGGGCTATTATTCCCTGGGGCTCTTAATCATGTGGGCTTGACAAGACCCTTCTGTGACCCAGTCTTTCAGAGGAGGCTGGCATTAGCTTCTCTTCCAAGGTGCTGTTAAATTAATCACTCTCCAACCTGACTCTGCACCAGAAGCATCAATTTGGATCCTCCCACTGTAATTTGCACAGCTCTGAGAATGGGCATCATGACCCCATTTTAAGAAGAGGAAACTGAGGCTCAGAGGGCGCCTGTAGAGAAGGAAGAGCTGTGTTATAAACCAGGTCTTCTGACTTTGAAGTTTCATGCTCTTTTCATAGACAAACATTACTTCATATTTTTTCCCCTTCATCCTTCCCTTCTTCCCTCCCTTTTCTCTTCCCCTTCTCCCTCATTTCCTCTCTCCCTCCCTCCCTCCCTTTCTTCCTTTTTCCTTTTCATTCATCAATCACATTCATTGAAAAACATGCACCTCCACCTCGGTGCCCTGTGGTCATCAGCTAGTGGATGGAGTCCTCTAACACATGAGTTGAGTTCAGCAAATATTAATATTTTTTGAGTGGCTTCTAGGTGGCTGACAGCTTATAAGCTCTGGGGAGTCCTGCTATGGTTTCATATGGTTCCTGCCCCAAGTCCCTATCTAATGCAAGAAACAGATGCACAAGCCAGAAATTACAGTTCTCTGAGATAAGTGCTAGAAACAAGCCATGCACAGACCCTCTCAGGACCTCATTTCCCCACATTGTAAAACAGATGATTTATGTCTACGTTTATTTTCGGCTCTGACTCCCCTGTGGATGGCTTTCAAAACGAAAAGATGGAACAAGCTGTACCAGGCCTTTCGGCCCCTGTGAGTGTTCAGATGAAGCTCTCCTGTTCTCCGTTGTCTACCTTTCAGACTTCCTTATTAAAAAAGAAAAAAAAAAAACCTGAAAAGTTTATATTTTAAGACTTAATGTCTTGTGAAATAATAATAGTGCAAAAGAATGTTTTCACTTGAAATTATGAAGTTGTCTCTGTCAATGTATCAAACCATGTTTCCTGGATGTGCTTAGAGTATTATTTTAGGATCGAATGATAAATAATTTTAAGACAGGTGGTAAATATTTATATGAGATAGTAAAAGTTTGATTTGCTCATAAAGGGAAAGAGGAAGAAAAAATTAAAATATACTGGCATGTTCCTAGGAAAAAGATAAAATAAACATTAAGGAAGTCAAATGAAATGTTAATAGTGGTTGTTTCTAGGACTGGGAATTATAACATATGAGATATTTATTTCCATTTCCTTACTTTTATGTGTCTTCCCAAAATTCTTCCGTGAGAATGTATTGCTTACATTTTTAGAAAATAAGCAGTACTTTGAAAGAATTCTTGGTGACTTAAAAGATTGTATCCTGTTGGTGAGCTTCCCTCTGACTTGAGATTGCCTGTAGAGGATTTGAAATTGACCTCTATGAATTTCTTTGTTTCTAAAATAAAGATTAAATAGGTTTGAAATAACTTTATAAGCAGGCCTCCTAAGTGGGTGGAGAGGCCGGCAAGGTATAAGTGAGTAAGCTGAGGTTGCTGAAATGACACCTTTCCACGTAGAATCTTGCCTGGAAGGCCACTAGCAAGTATTACACTTTGCGGGGCAATTTCCAAGTACTTTAATAAAGAATTGGGTCAGAGCTGAGTTGATACTTACTGTGTATTATCACAGATAATAATAATAATAACCCTAACACCAATGCTGACTGCTTACTTCAACCTGCTGTTCCCCTCATGCCCAGCTCTGTTCTGCATCTTCGTATGTTCATTTATTTTATTAATGATGATTAGACGAGTGAGCCAAGAGAAAGAATTCAGAAAAATATTGTGTCTTGTCACTGCAATACTCTGTCCATATTTCTTGATTTTTCTTAAGTAATTAATTTTATTTTTTTAAAATTACCAGTTAATGTGAGGGTACAAACCACCAAATCAAAGAACTGCCTAAAATACATTTATTCAAACTTAATCCCCAAGGTATTTAGAGGTGATTAGATCATACAAGTAGGGCTGTCATGAGTGGGATCAGTGCCCTTAGAAAAGGGACCCTCAAGAGAGCCTTGTCCTGTTCACTATGTGGGGACACAGACAGATGATTATCAAAGAACCAGGAAATAGACCTTCACCAGATACCAAATCAGCTGGTGCCTTGACCTTGGACTTCCCATCCTCCAGAACTATGAGAAATAAATTTCCAGGCTTTGTGTAAGCCACCCGGATATGGACTACAGACTAGGACAGGTAATATTTCCCATTCTCAAATTCAAAAATTTGAGTTCTGCCTACTCCATTCTCAGCCCCCACTAGTGCTCCTTAAATGTCTGTGTTTACGCTGTTCTTCCCTTTCTAACACTCACTTGGGCTCTTGGGTTTGTGTTGTATGTTTGCCTATACCTCTCTTCCACTGGGAGAGATGCATCCTGTTCCCCACTGATGCCCAGCCCAGCACTGGCTGTATGAGGCCATCACTCCTGTTTGCTGAATCTCATAGACTGGCTCACACACCACCCATTGCAACCACCATCTCCCTTCCCCTCTCTTGTAGAAGCTGGAGAACCAAATGTGTTTCCTAGCTTTTCTTGTAGCCAGGACTGGCCGAGTAACTGATGTTGGCAGAAGTCTCAGGAAATGCCCCATTCCCAAATGAAAGCGCAAAATCTTAAGAAAAAAAATCATTTGTGTTTCAGCCCTGCCCATTTCTTCCTGCCTATAATGCCCGTGTTCTGCCTATAGTGTACACACAGTGGCTGTCTTACATCCACAAGGCACCAAGCACAAGGAGAAAGCCAATGCCCTCAAAAAGCAGGGAATTAGGAAATGAGCTCCCAGTTCCCAGCAACATCACTGAGAGCGTGTATTGCCTGCCACTGGCTTCTTGGGAGATACATAAATCCCATTTGCTTTCCCCACTGTAGTCATGTTTATGCTACAGGCGGCAGATCCTCTATCTAACTGATACTGTATGAATGAACCAGTGACCCTAAGCGAATAAGTGCAGGTGCATAAAAGACACTATAGAGGGTCTCAGCATTGAATTTGGCCCAATGCCCCAGGTCAAAGGCTGATACTCATGATGTCCCTGGACTTGCAGAGGTTGCTTAGGAAGATGGCTTCCCAAACAACACAATTGAGCATTGGCAAAAATGATACACATTCTTTACATTGTTCTCTAATGTCTCCTTTACAAGTATTCTGCAATTTGCTAGCCATCCAGATGGTATTCCTACTTAAATTGCCTACTTAAATAAAAATAGCAGAAATAAAGCAAGTGTTGCTTGGTTGGGAAGTCACCTTTCTTTCTTTTTTTTTTTGCACTTTTTGGCCGGGCCTAGGTTTGAACCCGCCACCTCCAGTATATGGGGCCAGTGCCCTACTCCTTTGAGCCGCAGGCACTGCTTGGAAGTCACCTTTCTTTCTCTAAGTGGCCACAATGGAATTGAACACGTCCCAGCCCACTTATATAAAAGCAACATCAATTCCCTTTCTCCCTTGCCCAGCCCTTGGTGTTCTTGGCCATCACCAGTGTTATTGATTGATTCTTGGCCCACTGCAAATGTAGATGGGCTGTGTCACACTCCAAGGAAATATCATTTGAGGAAACAGATCAATAAAGTTGATTATTCACATTACAAAGGCGTCCGGGATAGTATGCAGGAATAATTGGTTGTAGGAAATGGATGACCATAGAGGTGGTTGGTGGGGAAAGTCCCAGGCCCTGAGCCTGCTCTGTCTCTCACTGTCTGGTGGACCTTCCTATGCTCTTAATAGCATAATAGTAGAAACAGCAATATTAGTTACAGGGTAGTAACATTAACAATGATGATGACAATGTGTTCCACTTCCATCCAGGTTAATACAAAGGCTGTAAAGTCTCCATTTTTTTTAATGGCTGAATAGTATTCCATAGTGTACATATACCATACCTTGACAATGATGATATTTAAACTTACAGGGTTGTGTTTTGTGAACTACTTCTAATGAGTGAAAAAAAGTAAACAAACAAGTGAACCAGGAACAGTGTGTTACCGCAGCTGCAATGGAGCTAGGTACCCGCTGCTAAGATGATGGTACACGAAGCACTCAAACGAGGAGGGAGAGAGAGTGCTTTGCGGAAAATTAGATCTGATACGAGAAGCTTTATACCTGGGGCCTGAACAGGGAGTGGGAGACGGTATCCAACTTGGAAGATGCTCCTCTCTGTAAGCCACTCCCAGGCCCTGGCTGCCCCTGCACGGACCCTCTTCACTGTCTTCACCCTGCCTTTGAGTTGTTCTGCTATGGGCCAGGGAGGGTCTTTTTTTCTTCAGGGATGTACAGAGAACTCTGCTTCTCAAAAGGTCTGGAAAGACAAAGGGATCCTTTGTTGTCCGTGTGAACCGGGCCAAGGAAAAATCTTATTCAAACAGGCTTCTCTTAACCCCCTGGCTCAGGAGCCTGCTGCTCATGGTGGGACGCTGGCTGTCATGGTCAGGAGGGCAGAAGCCACACCTGCGTTCTCAGAATAGGGTCTGAGAACCTGGGAAGGAAGGAAGGAAGGAAGGAAGGAAGGAAGGAAGGAAGGAAGGAAGGAAGGAAGGAAGGAAGGAAGGAAGGGAGGGAGAGGTGGGAGGAGGGAAGAAGTGAAGGGGGGAAGAAGAAACTTTTGCTCCTGACACAGGAACATGCCTGAAAACCCCAGGTTTAGAGGTGGCATCAGTTACCATCTTGTGAACCTGTGCTGGAACAGGGTCTGGAATTCTGTTCCTGGCTCCATCACTCATTGGTTACGTGACCTTGGCCAAGTCACCTTCCCTGCTCAGAACTGCTCCCACTTTGAAGGAGCCTTCAAAAAGAACTTGACAAAGCCCCTCCCTGTACACTCCAGGTACAGACATGGTCTCATAATGCAATCCTTACAGTGACAGCAGGATTGGCCCTTACACATCCTTTGATGCTGGCAAAAGTTGACACAGGAAAGGAGACTTTTGTCAAGGAAAATTCCGATCCCGGACTTCAGACTTCTTAACCTGCCTGTTAGCCTCCTGTAGGGAAAGTCAAGGGAAAGCCTGTAACCTCAGATATTCTCGTTTGGGGCCGTGGAAAGTAAGCGAGAGTGAGGTGAGGGTGTGCAATCCCTCAGGCTCGGCCTCTCGGGAATGTGAGACAGAGATTCCACACCGGGTGTGAGCGCCCGAGTGCCGAGAGGAAGTGGCCGAGGCCAGCAGCCTGGTTGTGATGTCTTCAGTTCCACACGGGGGGCAGCCAGAGAGCAGCTGTGACAACATGGCATGTCTGGCCCCTGCAGGGCAGGGGATGGTCTATCCCTGAATCTCTCCTGGCCTTGCTGTGGCATAAGACAGTGAGGAAGCAGCATTAGCAGAGCTTAAATTATTGTGCTGTCGGCTGACCGTCTTTCTGTAGATCCCCAGTAGAGAGGAGGAGGAAGGTCTTGGATGAAAACCAGATGGAATGAGGCTTATCTGTCACAGGGATCATGAAAGTGCCCAGAGAGTTCAAAGCTGGGAGACACACAGAGCCTTCCCACAAGTAGATGTCATGATGTAAACCCAGAGAGCTTAACATCTGCTCCAAGGAAAAAGGGGCCTGGGAGTGGCCATTACTTGTAAACCAGCTTTCCAAAAAGGAAAACAAAATGTTCAGGGTTTTGCCAATGTCCATGATGTCAATGTCAATTTCAGCTTGCAAAATGATTAGATTTTCCAGGCCACACAAATGGACTTGAGCACACTTGGGGTAGAGGGAGTTTCTGAATGTGATTGAGCTTTAAATTAAACACAACTGGGAGACACCAGAATTTACTGAATTTTCTGCACCGTGTGCAATGGGAGTGAAGAAGAAGAAGAGCAAGAGGAAGAGAAGAGGAAGAGGAAGAAGAAGAAGAAGACGACAACAGTGAAGGGAGAGTAATAAACTTCTAAGATGGGGAAGGCCACATCAGGGCTAATTGTACCAAAGATGAGTAGAATCCTTCAGGACTTAGAACAGATCAGCCACATTGGGACTAATTGTACCAAAGATGAGTAGAATCCTTCAGGACTTAGAACAGATAGGTGGTGTCAGGGAATCACTGCAGTGGGGACAGCAGTCTCTGCTCTGCCCGGTCTCTTGTGTTTCTGCACAGCCCGCAAATATATACACTGGCTGTCCTTGGCTCTGGGCTATCTGAGAACATCTGTGTAGCAAATAGTCCAACCAGGAGATATGCGACAGTGTCTCTCTCCAGAGTAAACCACCAACAGGCTTAGCAACTGTTACAAAAGATTCGGCTTCCCTGAGTTTGGGGCTCCTCTACTGGAAGGTACGCCACTGTGATTGTCACACCATTTGGATGTGACGTTACTCATTGCCTGAGTAATAAATTGGTCCCCGTCCCCTGATCTGGGAGTTGCATAGCTTCTGCAGCATCCGGGAAACCGCCAGGCTAATTTGTTTGCCTGCAAATAAGGTAAAACCTCAGACCCATCACAGTTCTTGACAATTATAAATCCAGATTACGGATGAGCACCTGTGTCAGCACCTGAGCCCTGTCGGTTTAGAAACACAGCTGACTGCTAGTCGCAATGGTTGGACTAACGATTTCCCAGGGTTGCATGTCACTGCCCCCTCCTACCACTGAGGAAACTGAGGATTGAAGGAACAAAGGTCTTCTCTTGCCAGAGGCCTTAGGAAAGGGTACAGGAGGGCTGGGCTTCGACTGAGGTCTGTCTGGCTCTAGAGCCCACAAAATGTGTACCCCAAACTGGAACGCCGAGGCTGTATGCACCCTCGGGGAGGGGTAGGGTAGACTTTGGAGAAGCCTTGCCCTTCGCAATCCGAGAGAGGTTGAGGTCGGTGAGAACTGCGTGAGTTCAGCTTGTGCAGACCTGGGATGCGGCCCCAGCCAGCCCTGAGCAGCTCTCTAATTTGTAAAATGGGCTGAAAACAGTGCCCACCTCCCAGAGAAGCCGTCAGGCTGAGCTAGATCAAGTTAGTAAAGCTCCTCGCAAAATGCCTGCAGACAGCCCCAAATGAGAAGCGTTCTCCTTCTGATAAAGCGCCCTTCCCATGCTAGCAGTCACCATCGTGCACCAGAATGCTGGAGACCTGGGTGCAGAACACAGCATCGTCTGGTAAGAGGTAAGAAAGCTGAAGCTCAGGAGAGGCGGGGCTCTCTCTCAGGTTCACACTGCGTGTGTTAGTGCGAGTCAGGACAGGCCCGTGCCTCCCGACGCGCCAGTCCCTGGCTCTCCCAGTCCTCTCTATGTCACTGCTCAGTGCCCCCACCTGCCTCTGTAGTCCTTGTCTGCGTCTTGCAGAAGGAGACAGCCACCTCTTTCAGGAATCCTTGTCTTCCACTGGAGTCCAAGTTCCACAGAGGTGGGGCCAGGCCTGTTGGTGCCCTCTGCATCCCAGCCCCCAGCACGGTGCCTGGCACAGAGGGGCGGCTTCGTGCCACTTTGTATAAAACTTCAAAAAAGCACATACATGCACGCTCAAATAAAAACTTCGAGACGAACCATAGGCTTGCAGGAAAGGTAAGTTTAGGAAGAGGGGAGAAGTAGGAGGTAAGGAAGGGCAGAGATCAGAGAAGGAGGCTGCAGTGTCACCAGCATCCCCCCTCACTGTGGGGAATGCTGGTGACACTGAAGACAGCAGGGTCCCCAGGTGGAATGGCCAGCCCAAGAAGACCGTGCTTTCCTTATACTCCTTTTCTGCCCTGTTGAGAAACTGCTCACATTTGTTCAATACAGGGAGGGATGCTTCTGGGCCAGAGCCCAGGGACTGGTGGGGGAGAGGGTAAGGGAGCAGATGGCAGCCTGGGGGGTGATCACGGCATGAGGCACTCGGACCATTGGTGCAGGTGAAGGGAGCATCTCAGAACCAGGGCCCCTGAACTGAGTCTCTAGGGCATGCTGGAGAGGAGTGAGCAGGCTTCAGCCTTACTTGGGATCCAGAGCAGCCAGGACAATGCCACAGCACACCCGCCTATGCCCACCTTGCCAGCCAAGGCCCTTTCTGCCCTGCACCAGTCACACAGGAAGCCTGCCCTGATGTCCCAGCACTGTCCTAACACATACAGCCAGCCTGGCAGGAATTTAGAAGTCCAGACTCCTGAGTGGGAAGGAACCGAGTTCAAATTTGAGCTCTACCAGCACTGACTGTGAACTATACTTCACTGCCCCGTCTAAGTTTTGGTGATTTTTATTTTTTTTTTTTGCTAACCTAGAGAAATGCGAGTACTCATGTGTTTTCACCAAAGTGAGCTAATTTACGGGAGTCACTATTATTATCCCGTTGTTATTTTTTTCTGGCTTTATGCTTTCTGTGTTCGTATCTCAGGCAAGTTTTGGCAGCGTCTCTTTCTTAGCCTAGAAGTGACGCTGTCCCATTCATGATTCCTGACTTTGCTTCTTGGTTTGCATAGCCCACGATGAGCAGATGAGACCCTTACTCTGTGAGGTCTCCAAGGAACTGTTGGTGTCACCGTCCTACCAGCCTCATATCTAGGCAGTGGCATTTCCTGGCAGGACTGTGTGGTCAGTCTCCAAGCAACTCCCAGGCCCAGCTCTGTGATTCTACACCAGCTGGTGCTTATCAGTGTGGAAGGGAGTGTCCATCTTACACAAGAGGCTTAAGGCAGGACCAGTTTGGTGTGTCAGCCTGTTTATTTACACAGAATATTGCATTTTCTACTTCATTAGCCACCCCATGGCACACAGAAGCTTCCGCTAAGCAGTGGCCAACCCTTGGGGTGCTTACAGTCTGGGACTGGAGGAAGATGGCTGGGGGTGGGATAGGCACTGTTGACTCAGGAGGTGTCTGCAGGAAGAGAACCCGCTGGGCAAACAGAGACACCAGATGAAAATCTATGGGCTTTTCCAACATGTGCTTTATTGGAAACAAAAGCTACTGAGATGGGGATATGAACATTCTCTTCTCTGAGTCATAGTATTCCCACCTGCAAAGCATACTTCCTCTAAGGTTGTAGTGATATACATGCTCACAAGGGGTGCATATGAGTGAATTTCTGTAAAATCCAATATCAAAAGCAATGAGATTGGGTGGTGAAGGAGAATATGGTATGAATGGTTATGTCCCGTCCAAAATTCATGTTGAAATTTAATGCACAATGCACAGTACTGGGAGGTGTGGCTTTTGGAAGGGGATTGAGTCATGAAGGCTCTGCCCTCATGAATGGCGTAAGTTGCCCTTCTTAAAAGGGTTCCACGAAAGGAGTCCAACTCTTTTGCTCTTCCACTTTCTGCCATGTGAAGATGTAGTGTTCCTTCCCTCTAGGGACTCAGCATACAAGGATCCCTTTTGGAAGCAAGACCACATCTTTACCAGACAATGAATCTGTTGGCACCTTGACCTAGGATTTCCCACCCTCCAGAACGGACCCTGAGATATAAATTTCCATTCTTTATAAATTACCCAGTCCACAGTATTCTGTTAGAGCAGCACAAATGGAGTAAGATGGGAACAAAGCTTTTTTTGTCCCATCACAGCCGCCTGAATCCATCGTGTGAAGATAACCCTAGTGCAAATTTCTCTGGGCCTCAGTCTATCCATTTTCAAAAGGGGACCAGTACTACCTACCTCCAAAAGTGCCGTGAGAAGCAAACGGGGTAATGTGCATAAGTGTTCCAGAACACTCTCTGGCACCCAAAGGATTCTCAGTTCTATGAGCTTCAGGTTACCTCATTTGTCAAATGGTGAGCTTGAAGCTAACCTTTAAGAGTAAACAGTTTCCTTTTCTTACAACTGATATTATCAAATTGTCAAATTCTAGCACATCTCCAACATTAGGCTTCTCCCAGGTTCCCTGGTTCTGATTTATAAAGGATCTGAGGACAATGGCAATGACACCAACACTCCGACGTGCTCCTGGACTGTAGGCTTCATGAGCTCCATGCACACCCTCACTTATTTCTCATACAGGCCCCAAAAGTTAGGGTTTGGGTCATCCCACTTTCTGTTTGAGGCAAATGAAAGGCAGGAGGAAGAAGCTTCTTGTCCATATTCACATCACTGGGGAAGTGAGAAAGTTGAGACTTTGTCTTCAGACCCCAGGCCTTCCCACACTGCCCAAGTTGGGCTGGACTCTGTTCTTCAGTCCTTCCCTGGCAGCGTTAGAGCTTAAGGAACCCCAAGGGCTGATCTAGCCCGGCAGTCTTCACTCCTGTGGGCTGAACAGGGAACACTGAGAGGAGGAGAGCTTGGAGGCAGCTCCTTGCACCTTCTCTGCGGCTGTAGGCACTTCAAACAGCGACCACGCAATGTGTATGGGCCGCCAGCTCGCTTCTCCCTCCTTGCCTCTGCAGTGCTTCTGTTCCTGCTTCCCACAAGAAACTCACTCTTCTCCTTCATCCTGAGTCTCGGCTCTAGGACATCTAACAAAGGGAGGAATTCTGAGTGCCAAGCAAAGGAGTTTCTGTGAGAAACATTGAAGGTGGCAGTACTTTTATTTCACAAAGGCATCGAACACAGACAAGGGTGTGTTTAAGTTCTATTTCTCCCCTTCTTATCTGTTTACCCTCCATCCATCCATCCATCATCTCTCTCTTTGTGTTTTCATTCAATTATCCAGTCATCCATATAGGCAATCATCCGTCTTAAAATTTGATTTCAGGAAATAAACAGGTTAATAAAGCGTACCAACACATCTCCTTAAGTTTGAAAATAAAGTCAGACTTTGCTGTCAGTAAGTTGGATTTGGCTGATGAGTTTGACAATAAAAACTGGCTTTGCCAATTAAGTTCCATGGCAGGTATTTTTAAATAGGTTAAATCTGAACTCCAAGGTTTTTTTCTTTATTCTTTGCACATCTTCCTCTTTTGAACTCCAAGGTTTTGATACAGCAAAGTTGAAGCTCTACACAATACCCGAGAACTACCCAACTTGAAAGCCACTAACTACAGGGGGCTACCAAGCACTCGAAATGTAGCCAGTCAAAGTTTAGATGTGCTGTTAATGTAAAATTCACAACCAGATTTCAAAGATTTAGTATGAAAAAAGCATATAAAGTAGCTCATTAATATTTTTGATATTGACTACATATAGAAATGCTAATATTTTGAATATATTGAGTTTAAAAAGGTGTATTATTAAAATTAATTTCACCTGCTCCTCTTTTATTCTTTACATGTGGTTACTAGAAAATTAAAAATTGCATATGACATTCTCATCACACTTCTATTGCATAGTATTGCTTCAGAAATATCTCACTGGGAAATATTTACATTTATGACAAATTTTTAGATGTCTATTTATAATGTCATAGTGCTGCATGTATTTCAAAATTCTCTTAGAATACATGTATGGAAAAGTAAAGATTCCAATTTTTTACAGGAGGGGAAATTTGGGCCTAGAGAAATGGCATGCCATTTAATGCTGCAGCTTTGTGAGCATTCTATCATAGGCACTGAAGATTCACTTGTAACCTATTGAGTCTTGATAAAGACAGAAACAGTGAAAAGTTTCCTTAGAGGTTAAAAGAAGGCCTACCCCTTGGAGAACATGTAAGTTCATCCTCACATCAGACCCAGAGACCGTCTAGCAATTGCCAACTATTGAGGAGCTGTCTGTCTTTTGCACATGTGCCTCCCTCTTGCTCACCCCAAGTAGGAAAGAGAATGTGGGGTTAGGGGTAGATCATTTTCTGGGAGACAAGAGGGTGGTGCAAGGGTGGATCTGGCTTCATTTCCAATAATTAACTTTCTGAAGGACCTTGAGAAATGCTTTCTCTCTGAGTCTCAGTTAGATAGTCTGGAAAGAAATAACATTGAATACCACTGATCTGTACACTCCTTGAGTCCCTACTGTGGTCTAAATATTTGTGTGCTTCTAAAAAAATGTATGATTAGTATGTGGAAGGCCTAATCCCCAAGACCATGGTCTTTGAAGGAGGGTCTTTGGGAGGTGATTAGGTCATGATGGTGGAGCCCCTCCTGTACTGAATTAGTGCCCTTAAAAGAAGACCCCAGTGATATCCCTTGTTCTTTCTGCCATGTGAGCTTACAGTAAAATAAGAGCCATCTATGAAGTAGAAACTGTCACCAGACACTAAATCTACCAGTGGCTGTATCACTTTAACCATTGTCTTTACTTGGCCTTCTTTTCCCTGTCACTGTCTGTCCTTCCCAGTTTCTCATAAGAACACAAGATGTAGGTCCCCCACCCAGTATGACGACCTCATCTCCATTCTTACCTTAATCACATTGTCAACACCCTATTTCCACATAAGGTTACAATCTGAAGTTCCAGATGGACATGAACTTTGGGGGGACACTATTCAACCCACCATAACTTTCTCCTTATTTTCTTTATTGCCCTTACAGCTTCTGATATAATCTCTATTTATTCTGTTGAATCTCAGCACAGGAGAGTGTGCTCCAACACTGTAGAGACCTGAGTCTATTTGTGACTGCCGTGGCTCCCCGGGGACCGGACACAGAAGGGGGCTCTGCAACCACGTGTGGACTGGAGTACGAAATGCCAGTGTTCCCCCAGGGCTGTCTCTGCCTTTGCCACTGTGCCACTGTGCCAGTGGTGCTCCATTAGCCTGAGAGTTCCCTGGGTTCCCTGGACAGGACCATCCAAAGATAACAGCTGTTATGATTTAATAACATTATTTAAAAAAAAATTATGATTTAATAAAATTATTTTTTAAAAAAAGGAAAAAAACAAAAATAGCAGCTGAGTGTGAGTATCCCCTGGGGCTGTCCCTGCAGGCAGAGCTCTGGCCATACTCCACGACACAGTAGTTTTTAGGATGAATGACATTCTCTGTGTATTTTTTCTCAGATCAAAAAGATAAACTGCAGGGTAATATTGGGTGGGTGGGCAATTATTGGTGGCTTTTTTGTAGTATTATAGGATTTATTAGCTTTTTAATCGCCTTTTAGAGTTTAAAAAACCCAATAAAATAAAACGAAATGGCAATGTATACTCAGTGAAAGAAACACAATGAAAGCCTAACAGTAAAATATGAAGAAGGAAAAAAATTCATTTGTAATCTGCAACCCACAGGCAATCAATCCTCTTGGGCTAATTCTCAATCATTTTTCTAAGCACCATGAAGGGTTGAGATCATACCCCATATTCAATTTTAAACATGCTCTTTTCCCTTAAAATGAGGCCATAAGCATTTTCCACATCTTTAAAGACTAACAATAGTCACCGTTTTGTGCAGTGCTTACCATGAAATAGGCCCTGGGCTCCGTGCCCTGCTCAATTCATTCTTGTTCATCATAACTGCCACCTGCAGTGTGACAAGAAGTGGTAGTTGAAGGATGGGCCCTGGAGCCAGATGACATAGGCGCCAGTCCTGGTTTTGCCCTCTCTGAGCTGGGTGGTCTCAGGCAAGGTGGGTGTGTGGTGTCCCTATTGCTGTTGTAGCAAATTAACACAAGCTGGGAGTGAGGATGGAGGCTACAAATAGCAGACATTATCCTCTTATAGTTCTGGAGGCCAAAAGTCTGAAATTAAAGAGTTAACTCAGTCCCTCTTCTCCCAAACAGGAGAACCTTTCCTGGTCTCTTCCTGGCTTCTGGCAGTTGCCAGAGCCCTAGGCCTTCCTTGGCCTGTATGTGAATGGCTCCAGTATCCGCCCTCCTTGCCACATGGCTTTGTGATAATGACGTCAGTCGCTGGACACAAGGACCATCCTAATCCAATATGACCTCATCTTAATTACTATCTACAGATAGGCCATTTCCAAATAAGTTCACATTCTGGGGTTCTGACTAGACATGCATTTGGGATGCATGGATTCAACTGGGTTCAACCCAGTGGAGTGAGTAACTGTTCTGTGGCTTACCTTTGTCCACTCTCAGGTGTGGAGACTGGTGTCCGCCTTCCAGTCTCAGGACAAGGATTAAATACTTGCATGAGTGTACAACTGAAAACCATGACCCGCACGTTGCTGCTTCCAGGCCCAAGTTTGCTGTGCCAGTAAGGAGAAAATTTACAATCGACCCCTCAGCTGAATGAGGAAGTCGTGTCTCAACAAGGTTTCGAGTTACTCGGAGTGCTCACCCTGCAATTGCTGCCTTGCAGACATTGTGCTGCTGGGGGTGTCTCGGGGGGGCACCACCATTTTAGGAGATGCTATCTGAAAGTGATCAGCAGAAGAGACTTTGATTCCAGCCTGAGCTGAGGATGACTCCCAGCTTTAGCCACCAGCTGTGTGGCATTGGGTGAGGCACTCAAATTCTCTGAGGCTCCTTTCCATAGCTCTGACACAGGACAAACCACTCCCATCTCACAGGGCCATGGTGAGGTTGAAGCCAATCTATGCAGGGGTTTCAGCCCAATAGTAAGCACAGAGCACTCAGCAAGTGACAGTTGGTGATAATTTTAAATCTAGTTCTGCTGGTTGGACACATTCTTGTGTGTGTGTTTTGTTTTGTTTTTTAATAGCTTTCAGCTGTGCACAACGGCTCACGCCTGTAATCCTAGCACTCTGGGAGGCCAAAGCAGAAGGTTCTCTTGAGCTCGGGAGTTTGAAAGCAGCCCGAGCAAGAGTGAGACTCCATTTCTACTGAACATAGAAAAATTAGCTGGGTGTCATGGCACCTGTAGTCCCAGCTATTTGGGAGGCTAAGGCAGGAGGATCAATTTAACCCAGAAGTTTGAGGTTACTGTGAGCAAGGCTAACTCTCCAGCACTCTAGGCTGGGCAACAGAAAAGGCATGTTTCAGAAATAAATTAAATAAATAAATATAAATAAGTAAATAAAACTTCTACTGTTTTTCTTATTATACAAGTCATATACAAAGGCCTGACAAATTAAGTTTGTGAACTTGCCACTGGGCACTTACATTGGCAGCACTGTTCAAACAACTCAGTAAGGTTTCACAACCTTGGTATATTAGTGTCTCACAGTTGTACTCATTTAGCTGTGTGGTGGGATCTTGCTGAGTGAAGTTCATGATTGCTATTGCATATTTTTGTGTGCCATACAATGACAGCTCTGATGGCCATTCCAGAAAAAAATTGCTCTAAAGGGTGGACTAGGCACTGGCATCATAACCTAGCTTTCCAAGGGGAGGACCTCAAAGATGACAATGCTGATACTCAGTAATGAAGTATCTAGCACTTGTTCTAGGATGAGTTTGCTAAGTAATCGTCAGAACTTGTATGTTCATTATAGCACAGTCAGAGCATCTGAATAAGCAAAGAGGAAGCATTAATCACTCCTAATGTTACCATCCAGAAATACAACCTACTTACTACTGCCTGTGTAGTGTTGCGTATATACTGAGGCATATATAAGTATTTACATACATAAAATGTACTTTAATGGGATACTTGTGGACTGCCTTTTCTTAACTATATGCCATGAGCATTGTACATGTAGAAATATAATTTGGTGCAGCTACACAACATTGTGTCTATGCTGTTGTTGTGGGATGCTGAACCACACACTTACGTAGACATCATCTTTTTTTTTTCCTCATCTTTGGTTCATTTCAGTATTGATCTGACTTCCCTATTGCTGACCAGAGTCTGTGGTGTCCTACACAGCCTCTTCTGCCTCTAGTCCAGTGGCCACAAAGGAGAGCATGCATATCATCACGAATACACGTGCAAAGACTGTTGTGGTGCATGAAGTGCCTCCATGGCCTCACCTCTGTGAGTCCTTCCTGTGTGTAGGTGGGCTTCCTCTTATAGGTCAGACAACTGAGGGTTCTGGGGAATAAGAAAGCATCCAAGGAAAACATTGGCCATGCCTGGATCTGAAGGCAGGACTTTTCTCAGCAGGACTTCTGTTCAGCCAGACACAGGGTGGGGCTGAAGGATAGTGGCCTCTCTCTGCACTTAAGGGTCCCTCCCCTGCCCCACCACCTCCCAGGGGAATAAACAGATCAACTCCCCCTGTGCTTTGAGGGGGGCTGCTGGAGATCTTCCACCACTGGGAGAGCATGAGTATTTGGAGGAAAGCCAGATGGAGAAGGACTCCTGCTCTAGAAATATCCTTACTGAGCTATTGTGACAGTGCTCTCGTGACAGCACTATCCCTGTCTGCTTCCTTTCTAACTGAGCCTTTTAAGCAGAAATTTTTGTTTTCTTCAGTCCAAACCCTTGTACCTAACTGGGGAATACAATAGGAATTATGCTGGATGAATTGACCTGACAAAGAGAGATTAATGGTGGGATATCAGGCTATAGTTGTCTTCCCTGCTCAAGCCTTTTGGCCACTGTGTATTAAAGGCCCTTTATGTGTATGTGACATTATAGAGATTACAAATGGCTTTGGTCACATCCGTCATCCCATAAATTAGGCTGAGTTTAAATCTTAACAATACAGCTTCACAATGAAGGTGATTTTTTTCCCTCGTGTGTTTATTTTCCTTTGGATTTCATACATTACTGGCGATGTCCATGATAGCACTGTGAGTTCTCATTTTCAAATACTAATTTAATGGGAGTATGGGAGTACTTCTTTACATGAGTTGATTTTGGGTGAGTTTGACAATTTGGGGGAAGTGTTTATTTATATTCTTTGCTCATTTATATCTTACAGTCTCAATGCACTGTTTTTCTTAGCAATTTGCAAGGTCACAATCATAGTTGTGACAACTTTTCTTTCACTATTTAAAAAATTACCATTAAGTGCTTATTTATTTTCATAAGGGAGTTTGACATCTTACCTAGTCATAACTCTTGACCTTACCATTTTCCACTCCTTCTGCATCTTTTTTTTTTTTTTTTTTTTTTTTGAGACAGAGCCTCAAGCTGTTACCCTGGATACAGTGCCTTGGCATCACAGCTCACAGCAACCTCCAATTCCTGGGCTCAAGCGAGTCTCTTGCCTCCGCCTCCCAAGTCGCTGGGACCACAGGCACCCACCACAACGCCCGGCCATTTTTTGGTTGCAGCCGTC